>PVKU01005420.1:82970-124302 GCA_004027475.1 Anoura caudifer
TTTTTTTTTTTTTTTTTTTTTTTTTTTTTTTTTTTTTTTTTTTTTTTTTTTTTTTTTTTTTTTTTTTTTTTTTTTTTTTTTTTTTTTTTGTCACACAAGGTAATGATAACCTGGCATGACAGTGTGGAAGGGGCCAAATTAGGGGGTACAGAGATTGAGGAAAAAGGATGTATAAACATGGACAACAATGGTGATTACTGGGGGCAGGAAGTTTTAAGGGGGCTAAATGGTAATGAAAACATAATAATGATTAAATTTTTAAAAATTACTCAAAAATGTCAAAAAATACAAGGTCTGCCCAGAAAGTATCCAGCTATGTATTATGAAAATAGAGGCATTTATTGGAGAAGATATAAGAAACATTGTACATAAGACAATGACACCTTAGTCCCTTTCAAAGTAGGCACCTTGGGACCTCACCCAGTCACCCAGTCACCATCAACAGTTGCCCTGTTGTATTTTCCTGAATCTCATTGACTGACGTCTTCCCTTTTAAAGGTGATTTTAATTTTGGGAAAAGCCAGAATTTGCAGGCATTCAAGTCTGGGCTGTAAGGAGGCTGAGTCACCTGGGTGATTTGATGCTTTGCCAAAAAACTGCATGAGACATGATGTATGAATGGGCGTGTGGTCCTGATGAAGCTGCCAATGACAAGTTGCCAGTAAGTGTGGCCTTCTAAATCTGAATGCCTTCTAAATCTGAATACCTTCTGCAGGGGAATGTTCAAGTTTCATGCAAAATTTGATGCATATGTGTTGCTGTACTTGCTCAGTCATTTTGAATGCCACAGCCACACAGTACACATGCTCATTCAATGGTGTCTTCTGTCCCCACTCACTAGAACAGTGAAGTTGTCACTGTTCACACATGCTCATTGCAGTCGACTTTCCTTGGCTATCAGGTAATGTCATATTGCATGAATCATTATATTAACAATGGCTAGACTTTTTCCAGACAGACCTTGTGTAATATATTAGTAGGAAAGGCTAAGGTGTGGGATGTGGCTGATACAGGCGTGGAGCTCATGTAGGGTCACAGTCTTGGATTTTATAAGTGCAGTGGGTTTTGAGAATGGCGGTGATGTGAAAAACATTTTGATAAGAACATTCAGTCTTTGTGTAGAGTGGATTGAAATAGGAGCAAGAGTAGAGGCATGGTGACCATTTTAGAGGCCAAATAATCACTGAAGCAAGGTGATACAGGTTGGAACAAGAGATGGTACATTGGAGACAGATGGAAGTGAATAGTCCTGATATTTATACAACGTGTATGATAAAAGGAAGGCATTAAGTACTGTGCCAATTTTTGGAACCTTGACAACTGGCTAAGATGTTCTGGGATACGGAGAAACACTTTAGAAGCAAATAGAATTTAGTTTGCGGTGTTTTAGATTTGAAAAGCTTACTTTTGACGCTTAGCGGAAATCAGGGGGGACAACTTGGTAACTGGAATCATAAGCCTCTAAGCATTAAAGACAGGTAATAGGATATGATCATTTAAGGAAAGGATATAGAGGACAAGAAAGCCTAGTTTGAGCCTTGGCACTCCAGCATAAGTCATGTAGAAAAATGCTGCCAGTCTCCTAATAAGGCAGGTGTGATACCTTAGCCAAGACAGCAAAGTGTATGAAGATACAGTCATTCTGTTTATTGCTACTACAAAATAGAATAAGATGAATATGGTATCCTTTAGATTTGCCAATATGTAGGCCATTGTAAACAAAAAGCCTTTTTGGTGCTCTGCTGGGGTCATAAACTGATGTGGACTCTGACCAGCTGGGTGCATCTGTTGTGGATGCGACGAACAATTTCACACAGACTGCAGAAGTCCTGTGGAGAAAAAAAGCACAGCATGGCCACTCTGAAAAGAGTGCTGATCTCTGCCCTGACAATGTTTTATTGCTTTTCTGGGCACATTACATCGAGGATGGTCTTCATTTATGCACAGGTTTGCTTTAGGTGATTACCTTTTAGAGATAACAAAGGAAAGGATGTTGCAAATGCAAGGCGAATAGCGTTGAGCTGCTTACACTCCATCCTTGGGAGGTTTAGCACAGACTTTAGGAAGTTACTTTAAAGATACGTAGTAAACATTTGCTGGCTCAATTCAGGCTGAGGGAGTTTTAGCAAAAGCAAACCTCAAAGCAGCCTAGGTACAATGCAGGCCTGCTGCCCCACTGGAAAACCGATCAGTGGGCCCAGTTCTTGTGTGCCTACTTGCTCCTGCTGGTTTTCTGAATCAGGCTGGGCTACATTCACCATTGCTATGCAGATTGGTTCCCTATATTAAACCAGGTTGAAGTAGCATAGGTTAAATTGATAAGAGCACAACTCTGCTATCACCCTGCCTGGTTTTGAAATCCGGTCCTATCTACCGCTGTTTTTAAGCCTTTCTGCAAGTTTTGTAACATTTGCCTTAGTTGCCTTATCTCCAGTATATCATAGAGTTGGACTAAATTCACATTTTAAAAATTTTAGAGTAGTGCTCAGCACATAGTAAATGTTCAGTATTTTGCTGAGTTTAAAAGTGAATGTAAAGATAGGAAAAGGTTACAGCAAGTGTAGATGGATTAATCTTGTAATGTTTTGTTGGAAGCCCAGAGGTAAGTCAGCTTGAGGCAGATGTAAGATTAAGGAAGGGATTTCTGGTTGGTTTTGGGTTTGTTATTAAAGATGGAATCCATAGAATATATTTGTATAGACTATGGTAATGACCCCATAAGATAACTTCATGGCAAAAGTATTTTGAGAAGCCAAGCAAGGATGAGCTGTTGCATAGGTGATACATTTAGTGGTTGATAGGAACTGGGTTACTTTCTCTGTGAACAGGAGGAGAATATAGGTGTCAATACAAGAAGATCTGAGAATTTAGGGTGGGGAGAACAAAAGTTCCTATCTGGTGGTTTTCCCAATGAAGTATCAGATGAATTAGTTTGGTTAGAATGAAAAAAGAGGAAATATGCAAAATTTGGTAAGATAAAAAGGTGCGTGTTACACTTAATTGTTGAATCATGCTCATAGATCCCAATAAAATCTATCTTGATCAGGGTTCTGAGATTTTTTTAGTAAAAATTCCTTTTTCCTCATTAGGCAATCATTTCAGACATCCTTAAGATGTGTCCAATTTGAAGCATGCTCTTGGGATTTTGTGGAGTTGATCTAAAACATACTCATGGTGGTTCCTCTCCAGTAATTTTTCTACCCTAAGATGACTATTACACTTGAGAGACTTTTATTCAGACATCCTGCCACGTGAGGCAATTTCGACAGTGTTACTTAATGGGAGTTCTGTGTAATGAAATTATCATCCTACAAAACTTAACATAAAATGCAGATGATTGAAGGAGTGAACTTGAGGGCATCTTTGTTAGCTGGGTAGAGTTAATTAGCATATCGAGGCTAGGAAATTCCTGGCAGTGCTGCATCAGGAATCTTGTAGAAAATAGGTTGATAAGTAAAGCAGGGGAAAATACTAATGACTAGACTGAAATATACCAAGGTGTCATGCAAAGAGCTGAGGTCTGAGAAGTCCTCAGCATATTGCTTGCCAGTTCCAAAGAAATAACCCCCAGAGCGCTGGCTGCAAAGGACGAGTTTATTAGGATTTAACATGCCTATGAAGGTGGAAGGGTTGGGGCAGCCTGTTGGTGAAGTCTCCACAACACAGGCTTTCCCAGCACAGGGTTGTATAGAGTACAGAAAATAGTAAAGGGCATGCAGAGTGGTCATGCTTGTGTGCAAGCTGTTTGACATCAAAATAACAGCTATTTGTAATCCTGGCTCACATCCAAGAACAGTTTCATTTTGGCCACTTCTTGACCAAGGAGCTAGCCAGATTTCCAAGGTCCCACAGCACACTTACAGATGGCCTTCATTATATTTCCACAGGGAAATATAATGAAGGGGAGTTGGAGCTTGGGAAGGGGTCCATGTTCTCAAATACCACACATTCCACCTGAACATGGCACCTTCTTTCTCCACTCCCATACAATGTGCCCTTTACATCTTTTGCATAAGATGTAAAGGGTGAGACATTGTGTCTATATTCCACAGCATATGGTATAGCCATAACGTCCACTCAGAAAAAAATGTGTCTTTCAAAACAAGCAGTTGGCACTATGAGATGTGCTTTTGAAAAAGAACAAGAATGAAATAACCTGGACAAGCAAGTTTTCCATTCCAAGGAGAATGCTAAATTTGTGTCATTATAATGAGAATAAGAATTTTACATTAAGATGTCAGGAAACACTATTTTGTGAAAAACAAATATATGACTGGTATACATATTTGTACAGGAATAACAGACTTAAATGTATCAGTAACAAAGTGTATAAAGCTGATCACTCAAGCTTCCAAACCATGTTGAGATAGGATCATTCCGTTAGGTTGACTGGATTCATATTCCAAGCCAGTCCAGCAGAGGGGCATCTCTGAATACATTCAAAAGTTCAAAACATTGGACCAGAGAGATACTTCTTCACCCTATCTTGCAAAGCTGTTACTCTGCACTGAAATAAGGAGAATAAGACAAGTGTTTAGTAAGTACCAGCAGAGACAAATCAGCACTGGTGGGTAGTGTACAGGCCATTGCTTTACCCTGTGTAAGAACAGTGGACTATTCAGATAGTCTCTTTGGCCTCCTATACCATGCCTTTGGTGACATCCCACCAGTCTAGAACACTAGTTGTGAGAGGAGGAGTATGAATCCGCTAGATGGAAATAATTAAGGTCCCTACTCCAGTAAGTTGCCCAAAGTTATTTACTTGAATGTGGTAGGTTGCTGAAGCAAGCCCTGGGCAAGACCACCCTCCCATTGGGCTAGGATAACACATCAACAAGTACCAGTTTGAGTTTCCCAGGCCCAGGTTAATACATCAGCTCGAGGGTGTATGTCCTGGGGTGCTGGTAACAAGAGGTTGTTCTCCCTTCACCAAGAACGTCTTAGTATTCATGGTTCAAACCTGCAGTGTCAGTGGGGATGCCCCTGTCTGCTGCAGCATCTGGAACACTGCAGGTCCATCTGGTTGGGACTTTTCACTGATGGTTAGTAGTATGTCAGAGTCTTTTGGTCCATCTTTGCAATGACCCCTATGCTCGTTTAGTTTTCAATGACCCCTGTGCTCGTTTAGTTTTCAGGGCTTTTTTTCAACAGTCCATTATAACATTCTCTCAGTCTGGTTCCTGTTGGATTACAAGGGAGGTGCACTCGCCATTCAATGTTGTGGCTCTTGGCTCAGTCTTGCAGATATGTCTTATAAAATGGGTCTTTAGTCACTTGCAATAGCATGTGAAGTACCATATACAGGCAGCTCTATTACTGAGAAATGCTTACAACAAGACTGTTGTATCTATGAGCTCCCTCTGGTGGTAGTAAAGGGCCTGTATAGTCTACTTGCTACCTGGTCAGGGGATCCTGTCCTCTCTTTATCCTGACATTGCCAGGAAGGGATGTGGATATTGCTATGCATGTACAGAACACTGATGACAAGCTGTAACAATGTCAGCCAATTTTTTCTTCTTTTATTGATTCCAGAGAGAGGGGAAAGGAGGGAGGAAGAGAATCATAGATGTGAGAGAGAAACAGCAGTTGGTTGCCTCCTGCACATGCCCTGACTGGGGACTGAACATGCAACCCAGTTGTGTGCCCTGACTGGGAATTGAACCCATGACCTTTGCAGGAGGACTTCCAACCAACTGAGCCACACCAGCCAGGCCAATGTCAGTCATTTTCAATGGGGAGCCCTAGGCTTTAGCTGATGCCTTTAGGGTTTTCTGCCCTGCATGCTTCATTTTCCTGTGTAGCCAGATCTAACCATCAAAGGCGAGTGAGGGTATCTGCTTCATCATTCCTAGAATATTTTAACAGTTGATGTCCTGAGACATGATATAGGGTCACTTCCTTAGTCTATACAACTATCCATATGTCAGCCCACATGATTTGTTCCCACAGTGGTCTATTGTTGATAGACGAATCCTGAGCATGCCATTGCTCTAACCATAGGCCAAGTCTTTGAAAACAGCCCAACTATCCATACAGATGAATATTGGATTTGGTTCATGTACAATCACCAGCCATATGGCCCTTAATTCAGCCATTGACTACTATGTTTTTCCCCATCCTCCATCCAAATGGCTTCCATGAGGGGTTGGTATACCATGGCTTGCCACTTAGGGGGCTGTCCTTTGCATGAGCCATTAGTATATCATGCTTCAGGTGGTACTGGAACTGTACTTGCTTTCACTGGTGAAGAGTGTCTTTTCAGCATCTCCTTCTGACACAGGTGACTGGTCCCAAATTTTGCAGTTTCTGGATAAGAGAAGATGCTGAATGGATGTGTCTCTGATGTAGGTAAACACTTCATTTCATTATGGTTTGTGTCTGTGCTATGCCAAACTTCAGAGTGTGAGACACATCATGCAGCCACATTGTGATGGGATAGGTGGTCTGCACTGTTACAGCAGAGCTTCCAGTTATAGGCTCTGTTGCTTGCAGGGCTTATTAGGTGGCACAGAGCTGTTTCTCTTTTAGACTGTGTCTTTAGCCCCTTTTCATACCTGGTACAAAAACCCTATTGGGGTGTGCAGCCTCCCCTGTCATTGCCAAAGACTCCATTGACATCCTCTCCTGAGTTACATGTTCATCCAATTCTCTAGATAGGGCTGGATCATAGATACCAACCAAGCACCTTTACCTGTTTAACGGCTTTTTTTGCTTCCTCCAAAGCCCACTGATGCTTCTGCCAATCTCACTGTTGTTCTTTCCTTATAAAAGCATACAAACCTTTCAATATCTGGGCTAAATGAGGATAAAGGTTCTCCAATAGCCTAGTAGCTCAACAAATTCTGGCAACACTTCTTTTTTGTAGTGGATAGGGGATAAGCTTGTACTTTATCTGTAACAGCATTAGATAATACTTTTGTCTTACCAGAGCAGATAACACCCAAGAACTTGACAGACAGCCCAGGCCCTTGTATTTTGTTGGAGTTTATTGCCCATCCTTGTGCTTCTAGGTGCACTACCACCCATTGAGCACACTTTTCTAGACTTTGGGGAGAAAGAGAGGTTAGCATAATGGCCCTTTCCAGCTTGATCTCTTCTTGGAGTTTGACTAGATAGAGCTTCGTTAGTGGCTGGCTCTGCCTCTGTAGCATATCGTACTGCCTGTAAGAGAGGCAAGGTGACCACCGCAACAACTGCTCTAAGTTCCTTCTCTGTCACCAGTGGCAGCTTCTGTGCCGCTGATTCCAGGACCAAAAGTAGTCCTGCTGGTGTTTTTGGAGTGCGCCCGTACTCATGTGGTGGTCCGCAACTATCAGTTAGGTTGGCTACATCATACCATATGGAGCTTCTTTCTCAACCTGGTATTTCACCCATTGCATTCACACTGCCTCCCATCATGTCTTCACCAGCTGTGGACTCTACAGAAATTTCTCTGGAATCCTGTTAACTATGCCAATTGTTATGCAAAAAGCTGAGGTCCAAAGAAGGCTTCAGCATATTGCTTGCCAATTGCAAAGAAATAACCCAGAGAACTGTCTGTGAAAAACAAGAATTTATTGGGACTTACATGTGCACCAGGGGTGGCTGGCTGGTGAAGTCTCCACAACACAGGCTTTCCCAGCACAGGTTGTATAGAGTACAGAAAACAAAACAAACAGCATGCAGGGTGGACAAGATCCCATGAAAGCTGTGTGAGATCAAAATGCCAGCTATTTGCAATCCAGGCTCACATTGGAAACCAGTTTCATTTTGACCATTTCTTGACTGAGAACCTGGTCAAGCTCCCAAGGTCCCACAGCACACTTACAAATTGCCTTCATTATATTCCCACAAGATGGGAGAGGGAGTTGGAGTTTGGGAAGGGGCCTGTGTTCTCACATACCACACACATGTGTTAAATATTTATGCAAAATAATTTTCAACAAAAATATTTAAAATTTTATTTATTTTTAGAGTGAGAGGAAGGGAGGGAGGAACAGGGAGAGAAAAATCAATGCATGAGAGAAATATCAATTGGTTGCCTCTTGCACACCCCCAACCAAGGACCTGGCCTGCAACCCAGACATGGGCCCTGATCAGGCATCAAACCAGTGACATTTCAGTCAGCGGGATGATACTCAACCCACTGAGACACATCTGCTAAGACATATAAATGTTTGATTAAAGGAATAGTGACTATAAAACAATGATAATGTCTATTTTGAAGAATTAAAAGAGCTAAAGTTTTGAGAAAACAATTTCGGAGTTACTGGGTTAAAGTACTGATTTTCAACCAGTGTGCTACAAGAGTTTTTAAAACATGTAATACCTGACTACTTAGTCAGGGGCACTGATCTCTTTTCCTTTAGATTGTCAAATAAAAACATGACAACAGCCAATACAACTGTAGCTGTTCAGTGTGAATGAATCAAAATTGTACCTTTTTTTTTTGTCAGATTGGCAAAAGGTCTAATGTATTTTGGGTGTGGTGCAATTTTAGTAATTAATTTATGTGTACCATAAGATAAAAAAGTTGAAAATTGCTGTGTTAAAAGCATTCTAAATTCCTTTTACTTTGGAAGGTTGGCAGACATATTGACTTAAGTGTACAGTACATGCTAAAATAACCAGGATAACCACTAAAGAAGAGGAAGGGAGGGTGGACAGCAAGTAGAGAAGACTTCTGAACTAGAGAAAAATAATGGAATGGGAAAAATCCAACCCAGAGAAAGGCAGGAAACCAAGAAAGAAAGAAACAAACAAAAAAAAAACCACAAGTAGGAACAACATAATAGAAAAATTCCAAGTATATCATTAATCCAAATAAATGGAAATGGACTCAACTGTTTACTTAAAATTAAAGATTGTGAAATGGGAGTTTTATTTTAAAGCTATAGGCTATTTACAAGGGACACATCTAAAAAGATAAGAACTCAAGTGAAAAAATACAGAAGAAGGTATATCAGGTAAATAGAAACCAAGAGAAAGCTGTTGCATTTAATTACCAGACAAAATAATCTTTAAGGCAAACATACTGCTAGATTTAAAGTCACTAGAATAGGTAAAAATGTCAATTCACTGGGAAGACATAATGATTCTAATCTTGTATGTTGCTAAATAATATAGCCTGAGAATTAAAAATTCTCAACAAAGGACTTACAGCCAAGATGGAGGCATAGGTGGACACACTATGCCTCCTCGCACAACCAAAATTAAGGACAACAAAGATTTAGAAACAAGAAAACAAGCAGAACTGATAGAAAATTGAACTGTAGGGAAGTCTGACAACCATTCATCCAGACTGGTAAGAGGGGCGGGGTCATGGCAGGAAAAAGTAGAGGTTGGGGACCTGGGTGTGCAGGCAGCAGCTGGCAGAGTCAAGGCATACTGGCGGTGCCTAGCAGATCCTGGGCACCGGGTGGCAATGGGCAAACCAAGTGAGGCTGCGCAAGGTGGCTGGCTGACCAGGTGGTCCCACATTTGCACGCAGATAATCCAGGCTAAAACGGGGAGTGAAACAGGCCTTGCAACCCAGTGCCCCAGAGCCAGGAAATAAAACCAAGAAAACACTTGTGGGGGTGAGGTGCCAGGAGAGACACCCAGCCTCACAGGGGGGTTTTTTGGAGAGACCCACTGGGTCCTAGAATGTACACAAGCCCACCAACACGAAGTCAGCACCAGAAGGGCCCAATTTGTTTGTGGGAAGCGGCAGAAGGGACTAGAATTCGAGAGAGAGCAGAGCAAGCGCCATTGTTCCCTCTTAGACCACACCCCCCCCACATAGCATCACAACCCAGCAACTGGGCTGCCTGGTGATGGGGAACACGTAAGGCTCTGCCCCTCACTATGTAACACCTGTGACCAGACCAAAAAAAAGAAAAAGCAAACCCAAAAATGGCTCAAACAGTAGAAAAGATTAAAGCCCCAGAGCCAATTCATCTAAGCGACCAAGAGATAGCCAATGTATCAGATGCACAGATCAAAGCCCTGATGGTCAGGATGCTCACAGAATTGGTTGATTTTGGTTGCAAATTAGGTGAAAAAATGAAGGCTACAGTAAGTGAAATGAAGAAAAATGCACAGGGAGCCAATAGTGATGGGAGGAAAACTGGGACTCAGATCAATGGAGTGGACCAGAGGAGGAAAGAAACATCCAATTAGAAAAGAATGAAGAAACAAGAATTCAAAAAAATGAGGAGAGGCTTAGGAACCTCCAGGACATCTTTAAACGTCCCAACATCTGAATTATAGGGGTACCAGAAGGGGAAGAGCAACAAGTGAAAAACTTATTTGAACAAATAATAAAGGAGAACTTCCCCCATCTGGCAAGGGAAATAGACTTCCAGGAAGTCTGGGAAGCTCAGAGAGTCCCAAAGAAGTTGGACCCAAGGAGGAATACACCAAAGCACATCAT
Organism: Anoura caudifer; assembly: GCA_004027475.1. NCBI lineage: Eukaryota > Metazoa > Chordata > Mammalia > Chiroptera > Phyllostomidae > Anoura > Anoura caudifer. Next base: position 93,364 of record PVKU01005420.1, read on the forward strand.
AGTTACATTACCCAAGATTAAAAAGAAGGAGAGAATTCTAGAAGCAGCAAGGGATAAGGGGACAGTCACCTACAAAGGAGTTCCCATCAGACTGTCAGCTGATTTCTCAAAAGAGACCTTACAGGCAAGCAGGGGCTGGAACGAAATATTCCAAGTCATGAAAGGCAAGGACCTACATCCAAGATTGCTCTATTCAGCAAAGCTTTCATTTAGAATGCAAGGGAAGATAAAGTGCTTCTCAGATAAGGTCAAGTTAAAGGAGTTCATCATTACCAAGCCCTTATTAATATGAAGTGTTAAAGGGACTTATGTAAGAAAAAGAAGATAAAAAATATGACAGTAAAAAGATCGCAATCTCACAGATATTAACAACCACACCTAAAACAAAAGCAAACAAAGCCAACAACTAGAACAGGAGCAGAAACACAGAAATGGAGATCACATGGAGGGTTAGCAACAGGGGAGTGGGAGGAGGAGAGAGGGGGGAAAAGGTACAGAGAACAAGTAGCATAGACGGTGGGTAGAAAATAGACAAGGGGAGGGCAAGAATAGTGTGGGAAATGTAGAAGCTAAAGAACTTATGACCCATGGACATGAACTAAAGAGGGGCGAATGTGGGTGGGAGGGGGTGTGCAGGGTGGAGGGGAGTGATGGGGGAGAACTGGGACAACTGTAACAGCATAATCAATAAAATACATTAAAAAAATTCTCAGCAAAAGTTAAGCAGAGAGAAATTGAAAAATTTACCAGATATTTTAAAATTATTTGGAACAAAGCTAATTCAAGATATATTCATCATTTCTGTTGTTTTTTAATTTTTCATGCTTGAATGCCTTAAAAGATTTTGGAAATGGTGAGAACTGGATCCCAAATTGTGTCATGGATTTGACCTGGCTCTTTCTTCTCAGGGCACTATTTCCTCACCAATTATGGAATCAGTCTGGCCTTCTCATAGGGCTGTGTGTAAGTTGGAAGGCTCACACAGTTTTTGAAAACCTTTTTACCAAAAGTACCTTAAAGGAGAAATCTCTCTTATTCTTAGCTCAGGAGTGCCAAGAAGCATGAATACAGTGGGTTGGGAAAGTTACATGACACATACTCTTTACCCTCAAGTCACTTTTTCTACTGTCCTTACATCTTTTTCAGTGCAATAAGGCTGTAATTTCCTAGGATATGATAGGAAATTTTGAATTGGTAGGATTATGGATGATTTAGGGTTTTCTTTACTATTTTATTTTTTCCTTTAAAAATGTAGATGTATTATGTAATAAAAGTAATCAACAAAATTTCATATTACATTCCTTGTAGAATTTTTGCTTTACCAACTAACTAGAAGTCCTACTCGATTAACTTTGGTTATATTTAAGCATTCAAATCTGATTTCATAAGTGAAACTGATACATGTTTTTCTTTTAACTTAAGTTTATAATACACACAATGTGTTCTTATTTATTACTACTCTCTACCATTGTAAAAATATGTATGAGAAGAGGAGGAGTAGCCAATTGGTTAAATTTTCATGCTGATTTTTAAAAATTAGAGATATAATAATTGAGAAACTAGTGTTGAAATTCTCAGTAAATGGGATGTTTGTTTCCTAGGGCTGCCATGGCAACATACTTCAAAACTTAAAACTGGCCAGGACACATGGACAAAAGCAAAGTGGTTAGGATCGAGGGTGGGAGGCAGGGAGGGAAGGGGTGGAGGGAGTGGTAGGGGGAAAATGAAGACAACTGTATTTGAACAATTAAAAAAAAATACTAGCCATCAAGTACTTTGCTAACAATCCACCAAGTTTGGTCTTTTCTCTTCTCTCACAGTTCTGGAGGCTAGAAATCTAAAACCCACAAGTGTGGTAAGGGCCATTATTACTCCAAGGCTCTAGGGAAGAATCTTTTTTTTCCTCAAACAACTTTTGTGACTCTGCATTCCTTGGCTTGTAGGTGCATCACCACTCCAATCTCTTCACATGGCTCTCCTCGCCTGGTCTCTATGTGTGTGTCTCCAAACCTCCCTCTCTCTTCTTTTTAAAAATATACTTTATTGAGGATAATATAGAGACTTCCGGCCAAGATGGAGGTGTAGGTAGACATACTGTGCCTCCTTGCACAACCAAAAGATGGACAACAATTTAAAAGCAAAAAACATCTAGAACTGACAGAAAAATTGAACTGTATGGAAGTCTGAGAACCAAGGCATTAAAGAAGACACATTCATCCAGACCGGTAGGAGAGGCAGAGATGGGCAGCCAGGCAGAGAGGACTTGTGGCAAGGTGGCAGCTGGCAGAACCAGTGAGGTGGTGGATTGTGGAGCAGGGCACACAAGGCTGCAGCTGGCCAGCAAGGCAGCAGCAGGTGGACCGGCAAAGCAGCAGATTGTGGACCAGGCGGTCCCACATTCATGTGCAGATAAACCAGGAGAAACAACTGGGGAGCTGGAGAAACTGCACAACCCAGGACCCCAGCACAGGGAAATAAAGCCTCAAAACTCTGATTGAAAGCACTTGAGGGGGTTGAGGGAGCAGTGGGAGAAACTCCCAGCCTCACAGGAGAATTCATTGGAGAGATCCACAGGGTCCTAGAATGTACACAAACCCACCCACCTGGGAATCAGCACTAGAAGGGCCCAGTTTGCTTGCAGGAAGCAGGAGAAGTGACTGAAATCTGGCAGAGAGCTGAGCAAGTGCCATTGTTCCCTCTTAGACCTCTTTCCCACATACTGCATCACAACACAGTGACATGGATTACCCCCCCATGGTGAACACCTAAGGTTCTGCCACTTACACATAACAGGTGTGTCAAGAAAAAAAAATGGCCCAAGTGAAAGAACAGACCAAAGCACCAGAAAAAATACAGCTAAACAATGAAGAGATAGCCAACCTATCAGATACACGGTTCAAAACACTGGTAATCAGGATGCTCACAGAATTGGTTGAATATGGTTGCAAATTAGATGACAAAATGAAGGCTATGCTAAGTGAAATTAAGGAAAATATACAGGGAACCAATAGCGATAGGAAGGAAACTGGGACTCAAATCAATGGTGTGGTCCAGAAGGAAGAAAGAAACATTCAACCAGAACAGAATGAAGAAACAAGAATTTTAAAAAATGAGGAGAGGCTTAGGAACCTCCAGGATGTCTTTAAATGTTCAATATCCAAATTATAGGGGTATCAGAAGGAGAAGAGCAACAAGAGGAAAAGTTATTTGAACAAATAATAAAGGAGAACTTCCCCAATCTGGCAAAGGAAATAGACTTCCAGGAAGTCCAGGAAGCTCAGAGAGTCCCAAAGAAGGTGGACCCCAGGAGAAACACGCCAAGACACATAATTACATTAGCCAAGATTAAAATGAAGGAGAGAATCCTAGAAGCAGCAAGAGAAAAGGAGACAGTCACTTACAAAGGAGTTCCCATCAGACTGTCAGCTGATTTCTCAAAAGAGACCTTGCAGGCAAGAAGGGACTGGCAAGAAGTATTCAAAGTCATGAAAAGTCTATCTGCAAGATTGCTCTATTCAGCAAAGCTTCCATTTAGAATGGAAGGGAAAATAAAGTGCTTCTCAGATAAGGTCAAGTTAAAGGAGTTCATCATCACCAAGCCTGTAGTATATGAAATATTAAAGGGATTTGTCTAAGAAAAAGAAGATAAAAATATGAACAATAAAATGACAGCAAAGTCACAATCATTTACAACCACACTTGAAACAAACACAAAAGCAAGCTGAGCAAACAATAGAACAGGAATAGAAACACAGAAATTGAGATCACATGGAGCATTATCAACAGGGGAGTGGGAGGGGGAGAGAGGGGAAAAGGTACAGAGAATAAGTAGCAGAGATGGTAAGTAGAAAATAGACAGGGGGAGGGCAAGAATAGTAGAGGAAATGTAGAAGCCAAAGAACTTATATGCACTACCTATGGACATGAAGTAAGGGGTGGGAATGCGGGTGAGAGGTGGGGTGCAGGGCGTAGGGGCATGAAGGGGGGGAATGGGACAACTGTAATAGCATAATCAATAAAATATATTTTATTTTTAATATAAAATATATAAATAATATGAATAAAAGGTTAACAAAATAAATATATAATAAATATGTAAATATAGAAATAAAATAAAATATATAAAATATTTAAAAATTTAATATATATTTAACATTTTATTGCTTATGCTATTACAGTTGTCACATATCTCACCCTTCACTCCCCTCCATCCTGCACACCACCTCCCACCCACATTCCCCCTGTTTAGTTCATGTTCATGGGTCATACATATAAGTTCTTTGGCTTCTACATTTCTTATACTATTCTTAAACTCCACTTGTCTATTTCATACCCAACATTTATGCTTCTTATTCCTTGTACCATTGCTCCCATTCCCCCTTCCCCCTCCCTGCTAATAACCCCCTATGTGATCTCCATTTCCGTGATTCTGTTCCTGTTGTACTTGTTTCCTTAAGTTTCTTTTGTTTTTTTTAGGTTCAGTTGGGAGTTGAGAGTTTGTTATCACTTTAATGTTTATAGTTTTTGATCTTCTTTTTCTTAAGTAAATGCCTTTAACATTTCATATAATAAGGGTTTGGTGATGATGAACTCCTTTAATTTGACCTTATCTGGGAAGCACTTTATCTTCCCTTCCATCCTAAATGAAAAGTTTTGTGGGATAGTAATCTTGGACATAGATTTCATGACTTTGAATATTTCTTGCCTTTCATGACTTTGAGTACTTCTTGCCATCCCCTTTTTGCCTGTAAGGTTTCTTTTGAGAAATCAGCTGATATCCTTATGGGCACTCCTTTGTAGGTAACTGTGTCCTTTTCACTTGCTGCTTTTAAGATTCTCTCCTTATCTTTTAATCTTGGATAATGTAACTATGATGTGCCTTGGTGTGTGCTTCCTTGGGTCCAACCTCTTTGGGACTCGCTGAGCTTCCTGGACTTCTGGAAGTCTATTTTCTTCACTAGATTGGGGAATTTCTCCTTCATTACATTTTCAAATAAGTTTTCAATATCTTGCTCTTCCTGTTCTCCTTCTGGCACCAGTATGATTCAGATGTTGGAATTTTTAAAGTTGTCTTGGAGGTTCCTAAGCCTCTCCTCATTTTTTGAATTCTTTTGAATTCATTTTTTGAGTATTTCTTCATTCTGTTCTGGTTGAATGTTTCTTCCTTCTGCTCCAGACCATTGATTTGAGTTCCGGTTTCATTCTCATCACTGTTAGTTCCCTGTACATTTTCCTTTATTTCACTTTTCATAGCCTTCACTTTTTCCTCTATTTTGTGGCCATACTCAACCATTTCTGTGAGCATCTTGATTATCCATGTTTGTAACTGTGCATCTGATAGGTTGGCTCTCTCTTCATTGCTTAGTTATATTTTTTCTGGAGCTTTGATCTGTTCTTTCATTTGTGCCATTTTTTTTTTGTCTTTTTGTGACTATTAAGTATTAAGGGGCAGAATTTTAGGTATTCACCATGGTGGGGCAACCCACTTTGCTGCTTTGTGGCACTCTATGTCAGAGAGGGGTCTGAGAGGAAATAATGCCACTTGCTCAGCTCTCTGCCAGCTTTCAGTCACTTCCTCTCCTACCCACAAGCAAATTGGGCCCTTTTGGTGCTGATTACTGGGTGGGTGGGTGGGCTTGTGTATGTTCTAGGACACTATGGGTCTCTCTAGTGCACTGTCCTGTGAGGCTGGGAGAGTCTCCCGCCATTGGAACATGCACAGATTTTTCATTCGGAGGTTTTGAGGCTTTGTTTCCCCACACTGGAACCCTGGGTTGAGTTGTCTGTCTTGCTCCCCAGTTTTTCGTCCCACTTTATCCACATGCAAATGTGGGACCACTCAGTCCACCAGCTGTGACCTGGCCTGCCCAGGTCCTCCAGCCACTGCCTGGCCACATGTCCTCTCTGCTCCAGCTGCCTGTCTCCCCCCATCCTATCGGTCTAGATGAATGTTTCTGTAACTCCTTGGTTGTCAGACTTCCATGCAGTTCAATTTTCTGGCATTTATGATTGTTATTTTTTTAACTTTGTTGTCCTTCTTTTGGTTGTGGAAGGAGGCACAGTGTATCCACCTATGCCTCCATCTTGACTGGAAGTCCTCCCAAACCTCCCTCTCTTTATAAGGATACAAGTTATTGGGTTTAGGGCCTACCCTAAGTATAATTTCATCTTCATTACATCTGTCAAGACCATGTTTCCAAATGAAGTCACATTTACAGGAACCTGTAGGACTTAAACACACCTTTTGGAGACATAATCCAACCCATAACTTGGAAATCAGTTTGTTTAGCTAAAAGAGAAGATGCTGTGAAAATAAGCTTAGATACACAAGTCTTTAAATTTACCAGCGTGAATTTGAGCAAATCTAGCTGAAATGCAAGTTTCTTTTCTTTTCTTTTTCTTTTTTTAAAAAAGCACACAAAAATACTTGGATCCATGAGCTTTCTCAAAACTATATCCAGCATGAGTTTTAAGCAAATTACAGTATAGGAAGTTAAGCAAGTTAAAGTGTAGAAAGGGGTATAATCAATGACATAGCTCTCACTTAAGCATTTTATGTAAGGATGAGCTATAGGAATGTGTAGACACAAAAATAACATCCATCCTTTTTCTGGGACCCATGGGATGTGAGGCATGGGAAATGAGCAACATCCACTCTAGAGTACTATAGGGGAAGAGAAATCTTTGGAAAAGTATGGCTAAATTAAGACAGAAAGTGGAGGTACACTCTGGTCGGGTTGCTCAATTGATTGGAGTGTACACCAGAAGGGTTGCGGGTTCAATTCCCTGTCGGGGCACGTATGAAAAGCAGCCAATTGATGTTTCTCTTTCACATCAGTGTTTTCCCTACCTCCCCTCAAGTCAGTAGTCATAGCCTCAAGTGAGGATTAAAAAGAAAAAAGAAAGTGGAAGTAGAACTTTTAGTGTTGAGGTTTAGCACATGAGCTCTGTTAGTGTTATGATTGGCATTTCCAAGGACACGGACAGTAGCAGAGGGGACGTGTGGCTTAGCATGGTTCACTGCAGTGGCCATACCCACAGGACTGAAAAGTGGGACTGAAGAGATCTCACAGTTCTGTTTGCCTTTCTAGGGCAAAGTCTCTGGATTATTTCAGATAGTCACAGTCATCTCTTTCACATAGAAAGAAAACCATTTAAATTCTTTTCCTGACTTAGTTAAAATGGTTGAATGTCTGATTGCCTGGGTTGCTGAGATAATTGAAGAATTCCAAACCAATACATAATCCAGGAAGGAAATGGCAAAGAGAAGAAATTTTTTTCAGATGATAAGAGCCATACAGAATGTAGTTATTGGGTAACCATGCAATCTTCATTTATCTTCCAGAGAAATCAAAATGATAATTTTGGTTTTCTGATTACCATACTAAGAATAAGGGTTTTATCATTCTTCAGTTTCTGTAGAGAACAATCTGAGCTCCTTAACTCAGTATTTAAGGTCCTACATATTTTGTTAACTTTTTAAAATTTATGTACTTTATGTAGTAACTAAATATACAGTAGATTGCTTGATGATCCCATAACTTGCTTTGCACTTTTCCATATTAGCAATTTTTCTTATGCCTTTTTACTTGGAATATCCATCTACTATAATTCTCAATTATCAGCTATCAAAATGCATTCATCATCAGAGGCAGAGATCAGTTGTCAGTCTTTCATTAAGCCTTTTCCATACTTGTCTGCCTTTGTTCACTAAGGAATCATAGGTTTCTGAATAAAAACTACCAATAATTGGGTTTTTAGTATTTACCAGACACTGTTCTAAAAACTTCATCTTGTGTCAATATTCACATCAAGTCTATGAAATAGTCACTTATTTCCATTTACAGATAAGGAAATAGAATTTAGCTAGCTAGTAATTAATCATGGATTTTCCTTTTACAGATGAGGTAATAGAAATTTACATAGCCAGTAATTATGAGTTCTCAAACCATTATTGTAATAGTGCATCTTTAAAGATAAGTTGGGAAACTAAATACTATTCTAGTTTCTTTATAAGTGAACAAACAAAGGCCAATAAAATGAAGCAATTGGATTCAGGAACTATATTTAGCAGACTGAATATGGAATGGTACCAAATCAGTTCATCTTAACAATTTGATAAGTTATCACTGGACTAAGCTAAATGACATTGAAATTATGAGAGAAAATTAAAAAGATAAGAATTGAGCTAAAATAACCTCTATCTGTATGCTAGACATTTAAAAGGGCAAGAAAAGAACAGATTACAATGTAGACATAATAATTTTAAAATAATAAAAGAGTGACTTCTGCCTCAGGAAAGATTGAGTGGATGTATTTTTTTTTTCTATCTCCTGCTAAGTACAAAAAAAAAAAAAACTTGGGATGTTTATAGAAAAGGAAGATAAGGCTGTTAAAATGGAAAAAACAAGGCAGACAAGGTTGGGACCATAGGGCCTAAGGAACAACATGGTGCTGAGTTATCTGGGTTTTCTTTTTGCCTTATGTGTCCCAGACTTAAAGCTGAAGAAGCTAGAGACCCTGACATATCAAATGGTGTAGATAGAAGAAAAGAAAAGGAAGAAGAAAAGCCCCAACAAAAGCCTGTTCTCTCTAACCAAAGAACAAAGTAAGGGACAGCCCAGTAAGACAGAAAACTTTTACTGCTCTACTCCAGCCAACACCACAGAAAAAACTGGCTCCACTCATACCAGCAAAGCTCCTATGGTAGGGGTGGGGAGCAGAGATTGGATTTTCACAGTTGCCAGGCTGTAAAAGATCGCTCCAAAGCAACGACTCTTTTACAGTAGTGTCAGAAAAGGATAAGTAGGGAGCTGGGACTATCATCCCCACTGAGAGGTTAAGAGACAGTACCCACCCCATGCATGGTGTCAGTGTAGACCATTTGGGGAACTGGGACTTCTACTCCAACCCAGCAGTATTGAAGCATGAAGCATGTACACTGCTCAACCTCCTTACTGAACGGTGTCTGGGAGGCTTAGTGGAGAGGGCTTTTACCACTGTCTGTGTTAACAAAACCACACATACTCCTAGAGTGTCAGCAGAGACCGCCTGGGAAACAGTAATAATACACAGTTTTATCTGTACCAGTCAGGGGGGTTACCAGTGCATACCTAATTGAAAGCTGGAACTTCCATTCCTCTTTATCAATAACAAGGAGGCCTCCCACTCCTCAGGTGTCAAGGCTGAGTGAGGAACCTAGACTTCTACCCACATCTGGCAAAAATAAGGTGGTATTTTTGCTCTCTTAGCCATGTTAGTGTCAGAGGAAGCCATCTGAAATTGAAGGTTTAAATAAGATTTTGCCTCATAACATAATGCTCAAAATGTCCACAGTTCTTTTTTTTAATTTATAAAATTTACTTTCTTTTATTTATTATCTTATTGTACTTTTCCCATTACTATTTATCCCCCCTTATACCCTTTTCCACCGCCACCTATCTCCCACCCCCACCCCTGCACTCACCACACTGTTGACCTGTCCATGAGGTTTTTGTTTTGTGTTTGCTTATCCCTCTACCTCACTGCTTCAGAGCTATCAGCCTGCTCTCTATGAGTGTGTCTTTATTTTGCTTGTTAGTTCAGTTTGTTCATTAGATTCCGCATATGAATAGAATCATATAGTATTTGTCTTTCTCTTACTGGCTTATTTCACTTAGCATAATGTTCTCCAGGTCCATCCATGCTGTCACAAAGCGTAAATTTTTTTTCTTTTTTACAGATGAGTAGTATTCTATTGTGGAAATATACCATAGCTGTTTTATTCACTCACCTACTGATGGATACTTGAGCTGCTTCCAAATCTTCACTATTGTAAATAACACTGCAATAAATGTAAGGGCGCATATATCCTTTCAGATTAGTGTTTCAGATTTTTTCAGATAAATTCCCAGAAGTGGAATCACTGGGTCATAAGGCAGTTCTGTTTGTCATTATTTGAGGTAACTATACTGCTTTCCATGTGGCTGAACCAATCTGCATTTCAACCAACAATTCCCGGTTCTCCACATTCTTGCCAACACCTGTTTGTTGATTTATTGATGACAGCCATTCTGACAGGTGTGCCGTGTTAGCTCATTGTGGTTTTAATTTGCATTTCTTTAATGATTAATGATATTGAGCATATTTTCCTAGGTCTGTTGGTCCTCTCTATGTCCTCTTTGGAGAAGTGTTTATTCAGGACCTTTGCCTATTTATTTATTATATTTTATTGATTATGCTATTACAGTTATCCCAACTTTTTTCTTTACCCTTTCCTACCCAGCACCCCCCAACTCCCATTTATATGTTGAGTTTTATAAGTTCTTTATAAATTTTGGATGTATTGGTGAATATACTCTCACATTTACAGACTTGTCTTTTCATTTTGTTGATGGTTTCCTTTCCTGTGCAAAAACTTTTTAGATTGATGTAGTCCCATCTGTTTTATCTTTTGTTTCCCTTGCCTGAGGAGATATGTCAGAAAAAATATGGCTATGAGCAATGGCTGAGATTTTGCTGCCTATGTTTTCTTTTAGGATTTTTAGGGTTTCAGCCTAACATATAAGTCTTCTATTCATTTTGAATTTATTCTGTGTGTGGCATAAGAAGATGCCCTAGTTGCATTTTTTCCATGTATCTGTCCAAACTTCTTATCATGATTTGTGAATAAACTATCTTTAGCCCATTGTATGTGCTTGCTTCCTATGTCAAATATTAATTGACTATAAAGGTGTGGGTTTTCTCAAGATTGCTGTTGCTATTTGGGGTCTTTTGTGGCTCCATATAAATTTTTAAAATATTTGTTCTAGTTCTGTAAAATACATCTTTGATATCTTGAGAGGAATTGTGTTGAATTTATAGATTGCTCTAGGTAGTATGGATATTTTATGGATGTTAATTCTCCCTATCCATGAATGCCATATGTGCTTCAACTTATTTATATCCTCTTCAGTTTCTTTCTTCAGTGTCTTATAATTTTCTGAGTACAGATCTTTCTGTACACCCTTGGTTAAATTTATTCCTAGGTATTTTATTCTTTTTCAAGGATTGTGAATGGGATTGTTTTCTTAATTCACTTTATAACAATTCATCATTGGCTATAAAATTGCAACTGATTCCTCGATATTAATTTTGTATCCTGCTACTCTATTGAATTCATTTATCAGTTCCAGTAATTTCTTGGTGGAATCTTTAGGGTTCTCTACATACAGTATCGTGTTATCTACATATAATGACAGTTTTACTTCTTCCTTTCCAATATGGATGCCTTTATTTCTTCTTCTTGACTTATTGCTGTGGCTTGGACTTCCAGTACTATGTTGAATAATAGAGGTGAAAGCAGACTATCTTGTTCCCAATCTTAAAGGGGACATTTTTAGTTTTTGCCTGTTGAGTATAATGCAGGAAGTGGTTTCATCATACATGGCCTTTATTTCATTTACGTATGTTTCCTCCATTCCCACTTGGCTGAGAGTTTTTATCATACATAGATGCTGGATTTTATCAAATGTCCATTCTGCATCTATTGATATGATCATGTGGTTTTTATCTTTCATTTTATTTATGTGGTGTATCACATTTATTGATTTGTGAATTTGTACTAACCTTGCATTCCCAGTGTAAATTTCACTTGATCATGATGTATGATATTTTTAAATTTAAATTATATATATATAATGTTTTTATTGTTGTTCGAGTACAGTTGTCTCCATTTCCTCCTACCACTCCCTCCACCCCAGCCATCCCCACTCCCCACCCTTGATCCTATCCCCCTTTGGTTTTGTCCATGTGACCTTTATAGATGTTCCTGAAAACACTTCCCCCTTTTACTCCCATTATCCCTTCCCACCTCCACTCTGGTTACTGTCCCTTTGTTCTTAATTTCACTGTCTCTGGTTATATATATTGCTTTCTTGTTTGTTTTCTTGATTAGGTTCCATTTATAGGTGAGATCATATGGTATTTGTCCCTCACCACCTGGCTTATTTCACTTAGCATAATGCTCTCCACATCCATCCATGCTGTTGCAAAGTGTAGGAGCTCCTTCTTTCTCTCTGCTGCATAGTATTCCATTGTGTAAATGCACCATGGTTTCTGGATCCACTCATTTACTGGTGGGCACTTAGATTGCTTCCAGCTCTTGGCTATTGTAAATTGTGCTGCTATGAACATTGGGGTGCATAGGTTCTTTTGGATTGGTGTTTCAGGATTCTTAGAGTATAATCCCAGCAGTGGAACTGCCAGGTCAAAAGGCAGTACCATTTCTAGTTTTCTGAGGAAATTTCATACTGTTTTCCACAGTGGCTGCAGCAGTCTGCATTCCCACCGACAGTGCACTAGGGTTCCCTTTTCTCCACATCCTCTTAAATACTTGTTGTTTGTTGTTTTGTTTATGATGGCCGTTCTGACCAGTGTGAAGTGGTATCTCATTGTGGTTGTAATTTGCATCTCTAATGGCTAGTGATGCTGAGCATCTTTTCATATGTCTCTGGGCCCTCTGTATGTCCTCCTTGGAGAAGTGTCTGTTTAGGGCCTTTGACCATTTTTTAATTGGGTTTTCTGTCTTCCTGGAGTAGAGTCGTGTGACTTCTTTACGTATTTTGGAGATCAAACCCTTCTCTAAGGTATCATTGGCAAATATGTTTTCCCATATAGTTGGTTTTCTTTTCATTTTAATGCTGTTTTCTTTAGCTGTGCAGGTTTTTAATTTGATGAGGTCATATTTGTTTATTCTTTCCTTTATGCCCCTTGGTTTAGGGGACATATCAGTGAAGATGTTGCTGCATGGAATGTCTCAGATTTCCCTGCCAATGTTCTCCTCCAGAACTTTTATGGTGTCACAACTGATATTCAAGTCTTTTATCCACTTTGAATTTATATTTGGGTATGGTGTAAGTTGGTGATCGATTTTCTTTTTCTTTTCTTTTCTTTCTTTTTTTTTTTTGCATGTAGCTGTCCAGATCGCCCAACATCATTTGTTGAAGAGGCTATATTTCCTTCATTTTATGCTCTTCCCCCTTTGTTAAATATTAATTGACCATAGAGACTTGGATTTATTTCTGGGCTCTCTATTCTGTTCCATTGGTCTATGTGTCTGTTCTTATTCCAGTACCAGGCTGTTTTGATTACAATGGTCTTGTAATACAGATTGGTATCAGGTATGTGATCCCTCCTACTTTGTTCTTCCTCAAAATTGCTGCAGCTATTCAGGGTCATTTATGGTTCCATATATATTTCTGAAATGTTTGTTCTATATCTGTGAAATATGTCATTGGTACTTTAATAGAGATTGCATTGAATCTATAAATCACTTTTGGTAGTATGGCCATTTTGATGATGTTAATTCTTCCAGTCCATGAACATGGTGCATGCTTCCATTTGTTTTTGTCTTCCTTAATTTTTTTCTTCATTGGTGTGTAGTTTTCTAAGTACAGGTCTTTTACCTCCTTGGTTAGGTTTATTCCTAGGTACTTTATTTTTCTTGTTGCTATATTGAATGGGATTTTTTTCCTGATTTCTGTTTCTGATATTTCATTTTTGGTGTACAAAAATGCCTTTGATTTCTGAATATATACCTTGTATCCCACTGTATTGCCAAATTCACTAAGTAGGTCAAGTAGTTTTTTGGTGGAGTCTATAGGATTTTCTCTGTGCACTATCACGCCATCTGGAAACAATGACAGTGTTACTTCCTCCTCTCCAATTTTGATGCTTTTTATTTATTTATTTATTTATTTTGTCTGATTGTTGTGGACTTCCAATATACGTTGAATAGGACTGGTGAAAGCAGGCATTCTTATCTTGTTCCTGATCTTAGTGGGAAAGGTTTTAGTTTTGCCCATTGAGTATGATGTTGGCTGTAGGTCTCTTATATATGGCCTTTATTATGTTGAGGGATACTCCCTCTATCCCCACTTTGCTGAGTGTTTTTATCGTAAATGGGTACTGTACCTTATCAAATGCTCTTCCTGCATCTATTGATATGATCATGTGGTTTTTGTCTTTTGTTTATGTGATGTATTATGTTTATTGATTTGCAAATATTGTACAATCCTTGCATCCCGGGTTGAATCCCACTTGGTCATGGTGTATGATCTTTTTAATGTATTGCTGGATATGATTTGCCAATATTTTGTTGAGGACTTTAGCATCCATGTTCATCAGCATTATTGGCCTGAACTTTTCTTTCTTTGTTGTTTCTTTTACTGGTTTTGGGATTAGGATCATGCTGGCTTCATAAAAGGAGTTTGGGAGTTTTCCAACTTCTTGAATTTTTTGGAAAAGTCTGTGAAGGATAGGTGTTAGCTCTTCCTTAAATGCTTTATAAAATTATCCTGTGAAACGATCTGGCCCAGAGCTTTTGTGTGTCAGAAGCTTTTTGATTACTGCTTCAATTTCATCAGCTGTTATTAGTCTGTGCAGGCTTTCTGCTTCTTCTTGATTCTGTTTTGGAAAATTTTATTTATCTATAAATTTGTCCATTTCACCTAGGTTTTCAAATTTCTTGGCATATAGTTCTGTGTAGTAATTTCTTACAATCCTTTTTATTTCTGTGGTATCAGTTGTCATCTCTCCTCCTTCATTTCTCAGTGTGTTTATTTGGGTCCTCTCTCTTTTTTTCTTGATGAGCCTGCTTATAGGCTTGTTGATTTTTTTTAATCTTTTCAAAGAACCAGCTTCTTGATTTATTGATCCGTAGAACTGTTCTTTTAGTCCCTATGTCATTTAATTCTGGTCTGATCTTGGTTATTTTCTTGTTTCTACTTGCTCTGGGGTGTCTTTGTTACTGTTTTTCGAGTTCTTGTATGCGTAGGCTTAGGTTGTTTATTTGAAATGTTTTTATCTTTTTTAGGTAGGCCTGTATCGCTATTAACTTCCCTCTCAGGACTGTCTTCACTGTGTCCCATAGGTTGTGGATTGTTGTGATTTCATTTTCATTTGTTTCCAAAAACTTTTTGATTTGTTCCTTGATATCATTCTTAACCCATTCATTGTTTAATAGCATGCTATTCAATCTCCATGAATTTGTGTGTTTTGGGGTCTTTTCCTTGAGGTTGGTTTCTAGTTTCAGTCCCTTGTGGTCAGAGAAAATGCTTGACATGATTTCAATTTTCTTGCATTTGTTGAGGCTTGTTTTGTGTCCTCTTATGTGGCCTATCTTTGAAAATATTCCTTGTGTATTTCAAAAGAATGTGTATTTTGCTTCTTTGGGATAAAAAGTTCTATAAATATCAGTTAAGTCCATTTGATCTAGGGCATTGTTCAATGCCACAACATCTTGGTTGATATTTTGTTTGGAAGATCTTTCCATTTTGACATTGGAGTGTTGAAATCCCCTACAATTATTTTGTTGCTGTCAATATCTTTCTTGAAGTCCTCCACGATTTTCTTCATGTATTTGGGTGCTCCTATGTTGGGTGCATATGTATTTACAATGTTTATGTCTTCTTGATGGATTCTTCCCTTTAGGATTATGAAGTGATGTTCTGGGTCTCTCTTTCTGGCCCTTTTTTTGAAGTCTATTTTGTCTGATATGAGTATTACTACCCCTGCTTTTTTCCTGTCCATTTGCTTGAAATATTTGTTTCCAGCCCTTCACTTTCAGTCTCTGTAGGTCTTTTGTTCTGAGGTGGGTCTCTTGTAGGCAGCATATGTGTGGGTCATGATTTCTTACCCATTAAGCTATTTTATATTTTTTTGATTGGGGCCTTTAATTAGTTTACATTTAGGTTATTATTGATAGGTACTTATTCATTACCATTTTTTCATACCTGCATTTTTTTTCTGTCACTGTTTTTTAAAAATATATTTTATTCATTATGCTATTACAGTTGTCCCATTTCCCCCCTTCATTCCCCTCCACCCTGCACACCCCCCTCCCACCCACATTGCCCCCTTTAGTTCATGCTCATGTGTCATAAGTTCTTTAGCTTCTACATTTCCCACACTATTCTTGCCCTCCCCCTGTCTATTTTCTACCCATCTGTGCTACTTGTTCTATGTACCTTGTTCCCCTCTCTCCTCTTCCCTCTCCCATATTGCTAACCCTTCATGTGATCTCCATTTCTGTGTTTCTGCTCCTGTTGTAGTGGTTTGCTTAGTTGGCTTTTGTTTTAGGTGTGGTTGTTAATACCTGTGAGTTTGCTGGCTTTTTACTGTTCATATTTTTTATCTTCTTTTTCTTAGATAAGTCCCTTTAACATTTCATATAATAAGGGCTTGGTGATGATGAACTCCTTTAACCTGACCTCATCTGAGAAGCACTTTATCTGCCCTTCCATTCTAAATGACAGCTTTGCTGGATAGAACAATCTTGGATGTAGGTCCTTGACTTTCATGACTTGGAATACTTCTTTCCAGCCCCTTCTTGCCTGTAAGCTCTCTTTTGAGAAATCAGCTGACAGTCTTCTGATGGGAACTCCTTTGTAGGTGACTGTGCCCTTATCCCTTGCTGCTTCTAGAATTCTCTCCTTCATTTTAATCTTGGGTAATGTAATTACAATGTGCTTTGGTGTGTTCCTCCTTGGGTCCACGTTCTTTGGGACTCTCTAAGCTTCCTGGACTTCCTGGAAGTCTATTTCCTTTGCCAGATTGGGGAAGTTCTGCTTTATTATTTGTTCAAATAAGTTTTCCACTTGTTGCTCTTCTTCTTCCCCTTCTGGTACCCCTATAATTCAGATGTTGGGACATTTAAAGATGTCCTGGAGGTTCCTAAGCCTCTCCTCATTTGTTTGAATTCTCATTTCTTCATTCTTTTTTGTTTGGTTGTTTCTTTCTTCCTTCTGGTCCACTCCATTGATTTGAGTCCCAGTTTTCCTCCTATCTCTATTGGTTTCCTGTGCGTTTTTCTTCATTTCACTTATTGTAGCCTTCATTTGTTCATCTAACTTGTGAGCAAAATCAACCAATTCTGTGAACATCCTGATCACCAGGGCTTTGAATTGTGCATCTGATAGGTTGGCTATCTCTTCTTCGCTTAGATAAATTAGCTCTGGGGCTTTGATTTGTTCTCCGGTTTGAGCCATTTTTGTTTCGGGTTTTTTTGTTTGTTTGTTTTGGTCTAGTTGCGGCTGTTACGTAGTGAGGGGTGGAGCCTTAGGTGTTCCCCAGGGCGGGACAGCCCAGTTGCTGGGTAGTGACACTGTATGTGGGGGTGGGGTCCGAGAGGAAACAATGGTGCTTGCCCTGCTCACTCTTGGATGCCAGTCCCTTCCACTGCTTCCCCTTTGCCTGGATTATCTGCATGCGAATGTGGGACCACCTGGTCAGCCAGCTGCCTTGCTCGGCCTCTCTGTGTCTGCACAGTTGCCACCCTGTGCCCAGGGTGTGCTAGCCACCGCCTGTGCACCTGGAATCTGCCAGCTGCTGCTGCCTGCGTGCCCGGTCTGCACCTCCACTTTTTCCTGCCGCGACTCCGCCCCTCTTACCAGTCTGGATGAATGGTTTTTGGACTTCTGAACAGTTAAATTTTCTATGAGTTCTGGTTGTTTTCTTGTTTCTAAATCTTTGTTGTCCTTAATTTTGGTTGTGAGAGGAGGCATAGTGTGTCCACCTACGGCTCCATCTTGGCCGGAATTTGTCACTGTTTTTCTTCCTGTTCTTAAAGCAGACCCTTTAGAGATCTCCTGCAGAGCTTGTTTGGAGGAGGTATATTCCTTATGCCTTCTTTTGTTTGGGGAGCTCCTTAATTGGCCTTCCATTTTAATTGGGAGCCTTGTTGGATAGAGTAGTCTCAGTTGCAGGCCCTTGGTTTTCATTACCTGGAATATTTCTTGCCATTCTCTTCTGGCTTGGAGCATTTCTATTGAGAAGTCGGCTGCTAGCCTTATCAGGGCTCTCTTGTATGTTACTTTCTATTTTTCCCTTGCTGCTTTTAAGATTCTCTCTTTGTCTTGGAATTTTGTCATTTTAATTATGATGTGTCTTGAAGTGGGCCTCTTTGGGTTCCTCTGGATTGGGACTGTGTGTGTTTCCTAGATTTGTGTGACTTTTTCTCTCATCAGATTAGGGAAGTTTTCCATCATTACTTTTTCAAACAGGTTTTCTATCCCTTGCTCTTCTTCTTCTCCATCTAGTATCCGTATTATACGGATATTATTACGTTTCATGTTGTCCCGCATTTCCCTTAACTCCTCTTCATTGTTTCTGAGCCTCTTTTCCTTTTCTTGCTCTTTCTGGGTGTTTTTTTCTACCTTGTCTTCCAGGTTGCTGTTCCAATCCTGTGCTTCATCTAGCCTGCTTTTGAGTCCTTCTACTGTGTTCTTCAGTTCAGAAATTGTATTCTTCGTTTCCTCTTGGCCCATGTTGATAATTTCTATTTCCTTTTTCATGTTGATATAGTTTTAGTGAGTTCATTGTAGTTTCCCTGTAGTTTTTGGTAATTCTATGGGAGCTCATTGAGCTTCCTTATAACCATTTGTTTGAACTCAATATCTGATAGTTGACTTGCCTCTCATTTAGCATTCTTTCTGAATTTTGTTCCTTTTCTTTCATTTGGGGATTGTTTGTCTTTCCATTGTTTGTGAGACTCTTCTTGTTAGCCTCTGCTTAAATTGATCTGTTTTGACTCCCTAGGTTTCTGGTGTGAACTTCTATGGCAGAAGACCTGTGAGATTCAGTGGTTTAGTCTCCTTGATCTCCTGAGCTCACTGGTCTTGGGCTGTCATTTATGTTGGCTCTCTGTATGTCTTTGGATTTTGATTGTTGTTGGGTCTTTCTTTGGTGCATCCTTCCTTCCAGCTGTTTAACTGAGGGTCACTTCATCCACCACACATTGTATTCTTTTGTGCAGGTGTGAACAGTTTGTGTTGAGGCTGGTTCTTCTGTCTGTATGAGGTTTTGAGGCTTCTCTCTCGTTCATGTTCAGTTGTTTGTTCTGGGTAATTTCTCCACCATTTAGTTGTATTTCCAGATTGGTCCTGTGTGGAGGTTTGTGTGGCTTCCTCTCCCTCCTTCACCTTCTTTTGTTGTTATCTATTGATGGTTCCTTTTTTGGTGGGTTTCTCTTCCAGGAGGTATACTTGTGTTCACAGCTCCCACCTATTCTTTTTTGTGATCAGTTGGCGGGGGAAGGCAGAATGGTTTAAGACAGTGGGAGTGTATTCTATGGTATTTAAGATACTATCCTGTAGAGAAGAGATAGGAGATCCTTTGGTTGTTTATAGTGTTAACTGTGATATTTCACCCAACTAGCCATTTTTTAGAAAGGATGGAAAAAAGATAAGACTTGTTAATGGAGATAAGGATTGTGAGTTGGATCTAGAAAGCAGTGAGCTTGTGGTAGTTCAGATTATGAGATAAAGTGATAGTAAAGGATAGAAAATAGTTGTAGTGTTTACAGTAGTAATGGAGCAACAATCATATGACAGAATCTAAATCTATGTGATCTCAATAACAAGAATAGGAAGTACAGGACCTAGAGTACTGTGCTATTAGAACACAAGTGAAGTGCAAGGTGGAAAATTAAAAGTACACTATGAAAGAGAGAACAATGGAAACCAGTCAAACAGTGCAATTTAACAAACCAAGTGAAGAAGACTAAATGGAAAGTAGAGAAATAAAAAAAATACTAATAAAATAAAAGATGTAAAAATAATGAAAAATAATCATAATACAAATTACAATAACAACTTCCAAGTTCTCTGGAGTAGCAAAGTGAAATTTGTCTCAGTGTCTCAGTTGTTGGGATGACCCTTCTTTGGGTCTAACTCAGGTCCTTTCACAGGTCTAGGTTTTATTGTCTCACTTGTGGGAATTAAAAAAAAAAAGAAAAAAGGAAGAAGGCATAAAAAAAGAAAGAAAAGAAGAAGGAATAAAAAAGAAAGAAAGAAAGAAAGAAAGAAAGAAAGAAAGAAAGAAAGAAAGAAAGGAAGGAAGGAAGGAAGGAAGAAGGAATTAAAAAAAAAAAAAAAACCAGCCTCCTCCTGGCTTTAAACAAGCCAAGCCACTTCTGTTGGTCTTCCTGGCTGCAGCAGGCTGAGAGGGGATTGGTTTTGCTTTTCTCCCTTCTTGTGGCTTTTGCAGGAGTGGGGCCCACGTCTGAGCTGCACTCTTCAAAGTTGCCCAGCCTCCAGCCCAGTTCCTCAGTTTGCTGCCTGGCCCCCAGTGCCCTTCTGTGCCTGGCCTATGCCTTCAGTCCACCAGTCGCGCTGTCCCTGAGGTGCACCAATTATGGGCAACTCAAACACCAGTTTCTTGCTCTTTGCTGTCCTAGCTGCTAGGGCCTCTCAGAGTCTCTTCAGGGTAGTGCAGCCCCCCCCCCCCCAAGTTAAGACTTTGGGGGGGATTGCTGACTCCCTGAACCCTGCTGCTGTCCTTTGCGGAGCTTCTCCACCTTCCTCTTGAGAGGCAGTCAGCCCTGCAGGGTGGGGGCTGCTGTGGCAGATGTGGGTGTTCAACTTCTCTGGTGCTGTGCCTGGGGTTGTGGGGTTGGGTGTGAGGTTCCTCTGGGCAGTAGGGTCAGGTATGCTTTGTCCCCAGGGATGCGGGCATAAGCGCTAGCCTCTGCTGCTGGGGTGGGACTGGCAGCCTCTGGGCCCCAGCCTCAGGTGTGCACCATCCCTGGGGCTTCAGATGTGAGTGTGTGGCCTCTGCTGCTGCTGTGGGGCTGGGGTGGTGGGGTCAGGCACCTTCTGCCCCCAGGGCTGTGAAAGTGAGTGCTAGGCTTCCTCTACTGGGGTTGTATGGGCAGCCTCTGGGCAGTGGGTTCGGGTGCTCACCATCCCAGGGGCTGAGGGCATGAGTGCTTGGCCTCTGCTGCTGAGCTCAGTTGCTGAGGCTGGGGGTAGGGGCATAGGAGGCGGGGACAGCTGCTGCTGAAGAATTCCCTAAACAGTCTCTGAGTGACTCTTTTTTTTCTTTTTCTTTTTGAAAAATTCCTCCTATTCAGGCCTGCCACTCCAAACAAGTGTCTGGCCTCTCACCCAGCCCAACCCTCCAAACAGACCCGGGACTATCTGGGTCGGGGTCTGTCACAGCCCAGCTCTTTCCAGCTGGCATCCACAGTCTCAGCAGTTGCATACCACCCCTAGCTGTTTGCCACTTTCTCCCTATTCCCCTCCCCGCTGTGACTGCAAGCATCTGGGTCTCTCCTGGTGCTGCTCAAACCTTGTTTGGCAGAGGAGGGGGCTGTTGACTTGGCTCTCTCCCAAGAATCCTGGGACAGACCCGCAGGTGCCAGGCCTGGGGCTGCAGCTGCCCTGGTCCCCATGCAGATCCCAGGGACCTTATTGTCCCAAAGCACTTTCCTTACTGTCTGATTTTTCAATGTCCTCTACAGTTTTGGCCACTGATCTTTATATAGGCTGGGATGCTGTTGGCTGTTCACTCTGTTCCTCAGATCAGCTAGGTGTTTCACCCATGTGGGGGAGGTTAGGTGGGAGGAAGTAGATTCAGCTCCCACGTATCTTGCCACTATCTTCCTTTTGCTCATTTTCTAAATCTGTTGAGATTTTCCTTCCCAGAAATTGTCAGTTTGGCTCAAATAAACTCATAAAAATTCTGACAGGTTTGGATGTTTCTTATGCTAACAGAACTTGTACAAAGAAAAAAAGTAAACCTGATAAAAAATGCACAAGAAAGTTAGAGTCCTTTTTTCAAAGAAGGTATATAAATGTTCAACAAATAAATGACAAGATATTCAATGTCACTAATCTTTAGGGAAATACAAATGAAAACCATAATAAGATACCACTTCACATCCACCAGGAAGGTGATAGCCAAAACAGTGGAAAATAATAAATCTTGACAAGGATGTAAAGAAACTGAAACCCTCATATATTGCTATATTTAATTTAAAAGGGTACTGTTACTGTAGAAAACATTTTGGTGGTTTATCAGTAATTAAACATAGAATTACCATGTTACCCAGACTTTCTGCTCCTAGAGATATACCTCCATAATAGAAAATAGGTGTTTAGACAAAAACTTGTATAAATATGATTATAGTAGCAGTTTTCACAATTAATTCCAATTTATTTACTGGTGAATGTATAAATAAAACGTACTTTATTCATCTGTAGGAGAAGTGAGAGATGCAATATGGTACTAATAGTAATATACCTGGGAAATGTTGGACTCTCTGTTTAACCTTCTGAGACTGTTTAACTCTCTATAGCCTCTGGCTTGACTGACTACTCAGAAAGCCAGAGTGCCACCTAAAGATAACAAACTTCATGCCCCCAGGAAGGAGGTTAAGGAATGTATAGAATGTGGATAACTGCCTGATGTTATCTGTGAACTTGGAAATGCATTGTTCTTCCTGGTGGTCTTTGTGACTACCCACCATATGGCTTCACTATTAACCCCTTATAAAAAAGAGACCCTGTTCTGGAAGTGTGGATCTCTCCTAGCCAGCCACCACTGGGAGCAAGCAACTGCTTTGCCCATGTGTGTAAGTTTCCCCTATTAAAGCTCTTATGAATATGAATAAGGCTATGTGTTAGTTATTCAGAATTGATTCTGAATTAGACTTTTAGGGCTTTCCCCCAACAGTTGGTGCTGTGAGCAGGATTCTGAAGAACCCATGAAAGCCAGTATAGCAAAATAAGGGAAAAAATAGGCATTGTGGAGGGATATTCCGGGATGGCCAAATACCCATTCTTTGAGCCAGTTGACATAGGCAGTGGAGGCTTGTGAGTATGAGGATGCTTGAAAATGTCTGCTGGAGTAGCAGAGTTATGGGAGAGGCTGAAGATAGATAAAGAAAAGAGAGTTGTTAAGGCTACAGTGGTCAGTCAGAGCCTGGGGAGTCTCCTTCCTGGCCAAGAGGGCAGCAGGGGGAGTTTCTTACATTGAGTGCATGAAAAGCCCCTCCCACTGCCTTTCCAGTACCATAGTGGGGGTGGGACGAGGTGAAGGCAGAAACATGTGCCATAGAAGTAAAAATGGCAGCAGGGAAAAGGTGTTGGACCAAAGAGGGCTGTCAGTCTAGCTTGGGGAAAGAAGGGATTGGTTGGGGGTGGACCCACCCTTAGCACATGAAAGTTTGCAAAGTTGATTAGTCATTTTGAGAAAGCACCTGGCCTGTTTCACACCCAAGCTTATATAAACCAGGAATAAACCTCAATCTCAATATCTCTGTCTGTCTGTCTCTCTGTTTCTGTCTTGTGGCTGGCTTCCTCGTGACTTACACTCACACAGTGCATTAGCCTGATTTCTCCATGGGCCATGTGGCCTTACCAGAAAAACACCTTTGGCACCTGAACCCCACAAATGCAGCACCCAGACTGCTACAGACTCCTCTTTCTGCCTGTATCTGTTTCCTAACTCTCTTAACTCAGCTGAGGTGTATTCCGCCATGGACATGAATTGACACGTCTCCAGCACAGGGAGACCTGTCAGGTTCACCCATCTGTGGCTGTGGTTGCTCTGTCTTAATCTTTTGTGATCATTGCTGGTCATGCTTATAACTCTAGTATCTCTATGATGTTACCCTCTTCTTCCTCCAACAATGGGGAAGAGAGGGATGAATCCTCCATGAAATGCCAAGTTTTGGGATCCCATTTTTTCCCAACTAGCTGCACAGACCTGGCAGTGGTACTCAACTCTCCTTCCAGTTTTACTACCCTGCAGGCAAAGGTCTCTACCTTATCATCACTATCTTGCAGACACTGTGCGAGCACTTCAGTAGTAGCCACCTGTACCAGGTGGGTTTCTCTTTCTAATCAGAGGCCCCCTTCAAAATAGCAATTCCTAGTGGCGAGTGCTATTGTCTCTCACCCTCCAAAACTTTCTGTTGTTACTGAACAAAAAAAGAGTTCATCTAACCAACTGCTGTTACAAAAGCCAAATTCATAAGGCAGTTGCTGATGAGAAAGGAAAGAGGTTTTATTCAGATGCTGCACCATCTGGAAGAATGGCAGAATCTTGTCTCAAAGTCCATTTCCTTAGCAAGACCAAAACAAAAGGCAGAGTTCCTATTTCAATGTAAAATGCAGCCCTTTGGAAATTGCAGGTGGCTGCTAAGTGGTCATCCCTGTAGGTTAGCTAGTTCCTAGTTGCTGTCTGTTTCAGCTTCCTCCTGGAGACTGTGTGTGGGACCCACACAGCCATGGGCATGTGGCTGCTAGGGTTGCAAAGTCATGTGAATGCACTAGTGAGTATGCTTCCAGGTGAGCAAGACTGGGGAGAAATGTTGAAATCAGGCTTGGTAATTGTAGGAGACCATTCTGCATGGCATGGGCCTAGCTCCCACTCAGAGATGCACAGGACCCACGCCCACAGATAGGTTTTCCCATGGAAAATCAGGTTTGCAATGTGCCTAGGCCACTTTGCGTCTTTTTGCCAAAAAAAAAAACCCTTTACTCTGATTTGCAGCAAACATTTACTGCAAAATAACTTCCTAAAATCCATGCTAACCTTCCAAGGACCAGAGTAACCGGTTTGACCACTTTTGCCTTTTCATTTGTAAATATCCCTTTTCAGTGATGTGATTACTGGCATCCTCTTCTTCGTTTTCTGTATGAGGCTACCCGCTAAAGCGAACCTGTGCATAGTTAATGAGAACCTTCCTGTAATGTGCCCAGTAAGACAATAAAAGCTTGTCAAAGAAAGGGCCGAGGCTTTGGCTCCTCTTGAGAGAGAAGTCGCTCGCCCTTTTTTTTCCCACTGGATTTGGTAGTCCGTGTGAATTTCTTTTGGTTCAGCTACAATGCCGTGGACCCCACGAGTCAGGGTCTGCAACAGGTAATCATACAACAAACTATGAGACAGCACCTTTATGAACAAAGAGTAAACAAAGAGTGGGTGTTGTTTTTGCTGGAATAGATATAGGGGGCATGCCAGGGAACTTGGCCAAATGTGCGATAGGGGACTCAAGACCTGGAAAATTTTAGCTTAAAGAAAAAGTTATTAAGCCTAGCAAGTAATGTGTATGTTAAAGCCTTTTGTTTCAGAAACTGCAGATAAGCAGCTTCCTGGCTCCTGAGAAACAGCCAGCCTCCTAGGGCACTGGCTAGAGATTACTGCCTGGGGACTTTTTGGAAGCATCTGGGCCTTTGTATCAATGAGGAGACATACTCTCCCCCACTCCCCTTGGGAACTGCAGCCTCGCTCACCTAATCCTCCCTAAATTTCAAAGCCCTTACTGCACCTTGTTTGTCCTCCCCCACCTCCCCTATAAAAGTTCTGGCCAGGAAAGAGAAGGGAAGATCTTTTGCTAGGGTATGAACCCGCCATCTTCTCAGATCACCTGCCATCTGAATAAAGCACCCATAAAGATTCAATTGCTGTCATTGATTATTGGATTTGGTAGTGACAGGCAGCCTGAACGCCGGTGTCTTTTCCGGTTACATGTGGACCATCTGCCCTCCTCTCTATCCCCTGGCAGACCATAGAAGAACTTCAGGAATTTAATTAGAAAGGTAGGAGTGAGAAATGCTATTTATGCACAGCATTTGGGGCCTGATAATGAGCTCTTTACCTCTGGCATGAAAGATATTATATTACCATCTCCCCCAATCAGTGGTATGGATCCCTTGGTGTTGATCCTGAAACCCATGGTTAGACTGCTGGTAAATCAAGTGGCCCAGGCAGATTTAAAAGAAACTGGAATAGCCAGAAGACAAGCTAATATTCAGGCAACTGGCAAGAAGGGTTGGAAATATGGAGAGAAGGGGCCAATCAAGGTCTCCCACAGACAATTGTGGTATGATTTAATAAAAGCAGGCACACCATTAAAGAGACTTGGCTAACAGCCAAACATTTTGGTACAATTATGGCAAAAACTAAAACCTGAACAAGCAATTTCAGAAGCTGCCATCTAAGAAGGAAACACACAGGGATGGGAACCTGATGGCGCTGTCTCAGTCTACTACTCCTTTATGGGAGGAGCCTGAGCAGCTGGACTAGGAAAGTGGCTGATGTCCCTCTGTAAGGATGGTGCAGGGGACCAGTGGTCCCATAAAGAGCTAACCATCCATTGGATACCACGAAAGAAATAACGGGTCTTGGCTCTAGTAGATACTGGAGCAGAATGTACACTGATCTATGGTAATATTCATAAGTTTATGGGCCATGCTACTGCTGTAGGTAGCTACGGGGGTAGTTTCCTAAAGGTGAAACAAGTTTTACTCTGCATGCAGATTGGTCAGTTGCCCCCGAGGTCCTATCAGGTGTTTATTTCACCCCCAGCTACCTCTATATTGGGCATTGACATCTTAGCTCAGTTAGGTCAAACATCCACAACAACAAAAGAGTTCCATTTGCACATATGCACAATTATGCCAATGATCAGGGGAAAGGCCAAATGGACACCTGTGAAGCTCCCAGCACTAATGTGGATTATATCAGTGAGACAGTATCACTTA
Organism: Anoura caudifer; assembly: GCA_004027475.1. Classification (NCBI taxonomy): domain Eukaryota; kingdom Metazoa; phylum Chordata; class Mammalia; order Chiroptera; family Phyllostomidae; genus Anoura; species Anoura caudifer. The sequence goes on from PVKU01005420.1 coordinate 119,652, forward strand.
CCTGGGGGGCATGCAGATCACTAATATGGTTAAAACTATATTGAGTGGGCATAATTTGTTTCATCTCTAGTTCCTTTAACAGCCAGCCCTGTCTGGCCAGTCTGTAAACCAGATGGGTCCTGGTGGATGACTGTGAACTATCAGGAGCTTAATAAAGTAGTCCCCCCAATCCATGCTGCAGTTCCTAATATTTCCCAATTATTGAATGAAGTCAGAGAGTCTCTGGGAAAATACATTGTATTAGATCTTGCTAATGATAATTTCAGTTACTTCCATAGACCCACAAAGCCAAGACCAGTTTGCCTTCAGCTGGAATGGAGAACATTGGACATCTCAGGTGTTACCACAAGGCTACCTGCATTGCCCCACCATCTGCCATTGTTTAGTAGCAAAAGATATAGCTATGTGGAAAAGTGGGGGATGGGATAGAATTATAGTATTATATTGATGACATTATGCTAAGTGGTAATGACCTTGCTATTTTACATAAGGTGCCAGAGTGTCTGCTGGAGCACCTAGAAGTATGGGGATGAGTCATAAATTGCAACAAGGTACAAGGGCCTGGGTTCTCTGTCATATTCTTGGCAGTTGTCTGGTCTGGTAAGACAAAAGTCATTCCAGCTGCTGTGTTGAATAAGATCCAAAATTATCCTATGCCAGAATCAGTGAAACAACTGCAAAGCTTTTGGGATTGTTTGGATATTGGAGGCCTTTTATTCCCATCTAGCTCAGCTGTTACATCCCTTGTATAAAATTAGTAAAGGAAGGAGCAATTTGGGATTGGAGACAAGAGCACACTGATGCCTTTTCCTGTGCAAAGGTGGTAGTAAAACAAACTCAGGAGTTGGGGGTAGTGGGGGCAACTGACCCTGGTAAATTGGATGTTTTGGTCTATCCAGAGAGCTTTGGGTGGGGTTTTCTGGCAAAAGCAGGATAGGATAGAAGTACCCCTTGCACTCTGTTCCCAATTATGGAAGGAAGCTGAACAGAGCTATAGTCCTATGGAGTAGCAACTGCTGGAAGCATACCTTAGTCTACAGCATGTAGAGAGCATCACAAAAGCCTTGCCAGTGACACTAAGGACACAATACCACGTTGCTGGATGGATCTCAGAATTTGACAAATGCCAATTGGTGGTAACTCAGTCCACTACCCTGTACAAGGGGTACGCTTACCTGCAGCAATTATGTTCTCTATCAATTAGTCCACTTAGTGCTGAGCTGCATGCTATTTTGGGCCTAGTCACATATATTAGTGAAATGACTGCAGATAAGACATGGGTTTGTGGACACACCCACCATTAAAGTTGCATATTAAAGAGTTGCAATCCCTATGACTGTCTGGTATGCTGATGGGTCTGCTTACCAGCCCTACCCTGCTGGACTGCAGTGGCCATATAGCCAAGTTCAGACAGTATATGGCTGAATGGAGGAAGCCAGCAGAACAGTCAGTGGGCAGAGCTATGAGCAGCTTGGATGGTATTAATGCATTAAGTGAGCCCTATTGCTCTGACAGTTGGGCTGGCTACAAAGGCCTCGCTTGGTGGATAAAACAATGGAAAAAGGCCCACTGGGAAGTTCATCATCAACCATCACGGGGAGCTGAAATGTGGAATGAGATCTGGGAAAGGACAAGAAGCATGGAGGTCACAGTGTACATGTAGCAGCCCATGGTACTATGTCCCCTCCAGGGAATCAGGAGGCTGATCGGCTGGACCAGGTCCAGTACATAGAGGAAAACAGTGACCCTCAAGAAGTGGCCTGCTGGCTACATAGAAAGACTGGACACAAGGGGGTACACTGTCTTTGGGAAATTGACAAAGAGATGCGCATAAACCTTACTCAAGCCTTACTTGAGGAGGCATGCAAGGAGAGGAGTGTACCCTTATTTCCTCAAATGCAGGAGACAATTGCTGTGACATTTTGGATAGATAGCAAGGGCAAGAACACCAGCTGTGGGATGGCCAGTAGACTAAGTTGGACCCTTGCCCCTGACTCAGAACTTCAGATATGTGTTGACATGCATTGATACTGCCACTGGCCAGTTGCAAGCATATCCAACTAAGAACACAACTAAAGAGGCTACCATAGAGAGACTTAGGAAACTGTGTGCTATGCATAGATGACCCACAGACATTGACAGTGACCCAGGGACTCATTTCACTGGTCATGAGTTGCAGGCATTGGCCAACGAGAACAATATAATATAGCACTTCCATCTGCCTTATAATCCTAAAGTCACTGGATTGATTGAGAGAATGAACAGGCTCTGTGAAGAGACACCCACTCTTGCAAGGGGTGGACACATAGGCTTCCAGAAACCCTGATGGGATGCAACAGCTATGCCAGACAAGCATATTCTAGTGCATACCATCCCTTAACCAGGGGACTACTGACAGCGATGAGGATTCAGCTGGAGAGCTCAACTGCTGAATCGACTCCAGAGCTGAGGCCACATAATCCCGTATTGTTGATGGCTCCACATGACCCAGGGCCAGAAACCAGTGACTTACGAGTATTTTGGGTATGGTAGGTTCCCCCCAAGATGATTTGGGCTCATTGGTGCCTATAGAGAGGGACAAAATCTTAACTTGCAAATAACTCCTTGGTTGCTTCCAGCACATCCACTATTGGCTGGTGGTACTGAACCCATTTGACCAAACATTAAGGGCATGCCCTTTGTGGCTATTTAAGGTATTATCATTCCTTCTGTTACATTAGTGCCCCCAACTGCCCCATCCCATGTTGGGAACTTGGTGTGGTATTGCACACCAGGACAGAAACTATTCCCAGCCATGGTTTCTAGTACCGATAACAGCAGCCTGTATTTTGCCTGAAAGTTATGATTTACTGTTTCTTGTGCCTGTAACTTCATTGTCCTCTGACCATAGCATGCAAGGTAACCTATTTGTCACCTGGGCTTACAATAAGAGTGACTGCTGGGTCTGCAGAGAAATGCCCTTTCCTGCTGCCAACGGACTCCCAAGGAATAGCCAAATCTCTACTATTCAGCAGTTAGCAACTGATCCTTTGTCCACTTGGCTTCGGTCTTTATTGCTGCCTTGGAAGGGGGCTCTGTTAGACATTATTATTGTTAGTTGATTATTCTGTGCATCTGTGGAGTATACTGTTGCTGTGTCCTCTGACTCCAAACCATTATGGTGTGAAAGGTCTGAGGAAATTTGTGGAAGATTGGTACATAGAATAGAAGGATCCATATTACATCTGAGATGGAGTGTTGGGGAAATCAGAGATGCAGCATGGCTCTAGCACTAAGGGTGGCCGGGAAATGTTGGACTCCCTGTTTAACCTTCCCTGACTGTTTAACTTGGTAGCCCCAGGCTTGGCTGACTACCCAGAAAGCTGGAATTGGGCCCAAAGATAATCATCATGTCCCCAGGAAGGAGATTAATGAATGTATAGAGTGTGATAACTGCCTGTTATCTGTTAACTTAGAAATGCTTTGTTCTTGCTGGTGGTCTACATGACTACCTACCACATAGTTTTAATATTAAACCCCTATATAAAAGAGATTCTATCTTGAGAGGGTGTGGATCTTTTCCAGACCAGCCACCACTAGGAAGGAACAAGCAGCTGCTTTGCCTGTACGTGTAAGTTTCCCCTGTTAAAACTCTTATGAGTATGAATAAGGCTATGTGTCAGTTCCTCAGAACTGATCCTGAATTTAGACTTTAGAGGTTTTCCCCCAACACCATCATGCAATGTAATAGCATTTAGTCATAAAAAGAAATGAATTATTGCCCTGGCTGGTGTAGCTCAGTGGACTGAGTGCAGGCTGTGAACCAAAGGGTCACCAGTTCGATTCCTAGTCAGGGCACATGCCTGGGTTGCAGGCCAGGTCCCCAGTAGGGGGTGTGTGAGAGTCAACCACACATTGATGTTTCTCTCCCTCTCTTTTTCACCTCCTTCCCCTCTATCTAAAATAAATAAATAAAATCTTTTTTTTAAAAGAAATGAATTATTAATACATGTTAAAACATCATTAAACATTAAAAACATGTTAAGTGAAGCAAGTCAGACACAAAAGGTCACATATTGTATAATTTATTTTATATGAAATATTCAGAATCGGTAAATCCATTTAGACAGGAGATTAGCAGTTTCCAGGTGCTGGGAGAATCGTATGTGACTGCTTAGAAAGTATAGAATTTCTTTTTGAGGTGGTGAAAATGTTTTGGAACTAAATACAGGTGAAATTTGCACAATATTATGGATGAACTAAATGTCACAGGATTATACATGTTAAAATGGTTGATGTTATGTTATGTAAAATTAACTTAAATAAAAAATAAGACTGTGCTGTTAAAAGAAACTTATTTTGAATATGTGTTTTAAAACCCAATCTTACAAATTTCTCTTTTATTTGTTGTGTTTCTATGTTTAGGACATTTCAACTTAATGTAATTATAGATGTAGTTAACTTAAACTTTATAATTTATATAAATATATATTTTTACCCTTTTTTCTCTTTCCATTTTTTTCTTGCCATCTTTTGGATACTGTATATTTTGTAATATTTTACTGTATTAAGCAGTTACCTTTTTTACATCTCTTTGTATTATTTTTAGTGGTTTTATATATGTGTATATATGTATATATATTCATATAATATACATATCTAAGTGCTAAAC
>PVKU01005421.1:0-124184 GCA_004027475.1 Anoura caudifer
TCCTTCCTCCCTCCTTTCTTCCTCCCTCCCTCCCTCCTTCCTCCCTCCCTCCCTTCTCTAACTTGCAAGCACCCAGACAAGACTGCTCTCCTTTGGCAGGGCCAACAGTATGCCTTCGGAACCTTGCCTCAGAGTAATGTGTACCCTTCTTCTCTGCCATAATTCAGTCTGTGGAGAACTTGATTATTTCTATATCCTACAAAATATTACACTGACCCTCTACATTCCTGGAATTATTCAGATCCAATCTGATGATTAGGAGATAACAAGTACCTTAGATGTTGTCTTAGTCAGATTGTGCTGCCATAACTAAATAGCACAGGAGGTGGGTTAAACAACAGAAATTTATTTTTTTCACAGTTTTGGAGGTTAGAAGTTCAAGTTTAAAGTGCCAGCAGTGTTGGTTTCTGGCAAGACTTCTTTTCCTGGTTTGCAGTTGGCTGCCTTCTTTCTGTGTCCTCATATGGCCTTTTCTTTGTGCACTTCATGGAGAGAGTTCTAATATCTCCCCTGCTTCTTATAAGGACACTAGTCCTATAGGATTAGGGTCCTACCTTATGACCTTACTTACCCTTAATGACATCTTTAAAGGCCCTCTCTCCAAATACAGTCATATTGGGGGTTAGAGCATCAATATAGAAATTGGGGTGCGAAGACAAACACAACTCAGTCCATAATAAATGCCTTACTAAGATCCATGACAGCCAAAGGACGAGAGTTAAATGACAGGACAATTCAAGGGATCACAACCTGAACAAAATTCCTGAGAATCTAGTGGTCTGGAACATGTCAGAATATTCTTTTCCAGGATTAAGAAAAGTTGCTGTGTGTTGTTCCACTCACAAATAAAAACATGGTCCACACTTAGGGGGCTTCCTGATTTTGGAGACAACATTTATCACATGTGAGTGTGCTTGTCCAACCTATTTACTGAATAACCTGAAAGGCTACCAGTTTTCAGTGGGGTTTCAGAGCAAAAGAAGATTCTGTAGCAAGTGTAGGTTGCAATGCAAATTGCACTGTCACTTGAGCTTTATGACAGAGCAGATCAAATGATACTTTGAGTAGCATCTCTGGCAAGCCCCAACGATAGAACCATAGCACAGAGCCAGAATTTTGCAGTAAAGAACTCTCTTCTGCAGAGCAATATTTTCCCATTTTGAATAAAAGCATTGTGATTGTTACTTGGCCCTGCAAAACAGCAAACTTCTGACCACAGCATCAGTGTCTATGAGACGAGATTTTCCATAACAGAACTAGGTGCTCTCTGACCAAGAAATTTTGAGTGAGCACAGGAGCATTTTGTCATCAGGTGGATGTTGCATCCACATAGTTGGCCTCCAGCAGGTACAGGAGGCACAAGTAAGTTGCATAAGCATGTGTTTCAGACTCTGACACTTGTTCCCACTGCATTGCCTCCTTTTCCTTATGGAGTTCTTTATGTGTAGTTGACTAGGGAGTAAAAGCCCTCCTGCCTGCTTTATGGTTGTTTCTGCACCACATGGAGGGACCAACTGGAACAGTTTGTGTGTCAACCCAATCAGGAGAGTCCCAGGAAGACTGGGCTGGAGGGAGATCTCAAAGCACAGAATGTTAGACAGTTCATTTGCTTGTCCCCTTTGTCCAGATAGAATGGCCAGAAAGGCAGATCTGCACTCATTTATGGGTGTTTGCTACTGATTTGTGTGGATGCTCCGAGACTTACAAGGCGAAATACTGGAAGACTGGTCACAAAGAGTGGTGATAGAGAATCATATGCCTGATCTTCTCCAAATTTTCTATGAAATCTTTAGATTTTTAAATGTGAGCAACTAATTAAAAAATATCAAAACAATGCACAGGCCAAAAGATATCCTTGGGCCTAACCTGGGCTTTGGGACACTTGTAGATTATAAAACAAAATTAAATAAAGCATAAATTAATATTAGAGAGCTGACATGTGCCCAAGCCTATCAACAACCAGGACAAACAAATAAAAGATAAATGGGTAAATGTGTGAATCTCTTCACCTTGGGCTCCAGAGACTGAGCCTGGGAATTCAGATGAACAGGGAATGCTGTGGAAGCGCTATGACACCATCTATGGCATGATACACACCCTATTTCTATGACATTATATACACTCAGTTTTCTTATTCACATTCGTGATATTCTATAAAGCTTCCACAAACACCAAATTAGTGCATACTGAACCGTTGTCCCTAAAGGAAATGCAGTTAGGTTCCTATGAGCTTCTGGTCACTACATTTTATCAGCTAATCAATGCATAACTTTGTTTTATTGTTAATTATTTATTAAAGACATTGTTTAATATATATTGTTGATCAATTAACATTGAATTCATAGTGCACAGCACCATAATGCCTAGATAAAGCTTATCTGACATACAAATTTGGTTTTCCATTCTTTTACACTCAGCCTGTCTGCATCCTGAACTAAAGGCTGTCTCTTGTAAACAGCATATAATTGGATTTTATTTATTTTTAAATATATTTTATTGATTATGCTATTATAGTTGTCCTAATTTTTCCCCTTTTGCCCATCTCCACCCAGCACCACCCACTCCCTCAGGCAATCTCCCCACCATTGTTCACATCCATGGGTCATGCGTATAAGTTCTTTGGCTACTGCATTTCTTATACTGTACTTTACATCCCCATGACTATTCTGTAACTACTGATTTGTACTTCTTAATTCTCTCACCTCTTCACCCATTTCCCCACACCACCCTCCCATCTGGCAACCATCAAAATGTACTCTGTATCCATGATTCTGTCTCTGTTCTTCTGTTTGCTTTGTTTTTTAGATTCAGTTGTTGATAGATATGTATTTATTTCCATTTTATTGTTCATAGTTTTGATCTTCTATTTCTTCAATAAATCCCTTTAACATTTGATATAATAATGGTTTGGTGATGATGAACTCTTTTAGTTTATTTCTTGTCTGGGAAGACCTTTATCTGCCCTTCAATTCTAAATGATAGCTTTGCTGGGTAGAGCAACTCTGGCTGTAGGTGTCCACTTTTCAGGATTTTGAATATTTCTTGCCAATCTCTTCTAGCCTGCAAAGTTTCTTTTGAGAAATCAGCTGATAGTCCTATAGAAACTCCCCTGTAGGTAACTAATTTCTTTTGTCATGCATCTTTTAAGATTCTCTCTTTTGCCCTGGCTTGTGTGGCTCAGGGGATTGAGTGCCAGCCTGTGAACTGAAAACTAGCTGGTTCAATTTGCAGTCAGGGCACATGCCTAGGTTGTGGGCCAGATCCCCATTTGGGGGCATGCAAGAGGCAACCAATCAACATATCACTCACACATCAATGTTTCTCTCCCTCTCTTTCTCCTTGCCTTCCCCTCTCTCTAAAAAATAAGTAAATAAAATCTTGGGGAAAAAAAACATTCTCTCTTTATCTTTAAACTTTGGCATTTTAATTATAATGTGTCCTGGAGTGGGCCTCTTTGCATGCATCTTGTTTGGGACTTTATGCTACCTGGACTTGCATGTTTATTTCCTTGACCAAATTAGGGAAGTTTTCTTTCATTTTTTTTTAAATAAGTTGCTAATTTCTTGCCCTTTCTCTTCTTCTGGCACTCTTATGATGCAAGTGTCAGAACACTTGAAGTTATCCCAGAAACTCCTTACACTATCCTTATTTTTTTTATTCTTTTTTCTTCTTGTTATTCCAATTGGTTGTTTTTTTTGCTTCCTTATATTCCAAATCATTGATCTGATTCTCAGCTACATCTACTCTACTGTTGATTCCCTGTAAATTGTTCTTTATTTCAATTAGTGTATCCTTCATTTCTGACTGGGTCTTTTTTATGCTATTGAGGTCCTCACTAAGTTCCTTGAGCATCCTTATAACCAGTGTTTTGAACTCTGCATCTGAAAGATTGCTTATCTCCATTTTGTTTAGTTCTTTTCCTGGTGTTTTGATCTGTTATTTCATTTGGATCACGTTTCTCTGTCTCATTTTGGCAGGCTCCCTGTGTTTGATTCTATGTATTAGGTAGAGCTTCTATGACTCCCTGTCTTGGGAGCATGGCCTAATATAGTAGGTCTCCATTAGAGTCCAGTGGCACAGCCTCCTGTATCACCCAAGCTTTGTACTCAAGGTGCAAACTCAGTGTGGGTTGAGTACACTCTCTGCTTGTAGTTGATCTTTGATTGCTGTTGACAGGTCAATGGGAGGGATTTACCTAGGACAGTTAGCTGCAAGGACTGGCTGTGGCCACTGACCACCAATCTCTGCCCTCACAGAGGATCAGCTGTATAGGGGCAGGGTGGTGGTGTTCCAATGTGGTTTGTAGCTGTCCACTGGGTGTGCAGGCCCTGGGGTTTCCTGGGAGATCCAGGCCAAGGTCAGTTCCCACCTGTGTTCTGTCCTGGGCCACCCTGTATGAGCTACAAAGCTATTTGAAGATTGTGCTGGAATGAACCTAGGCGGGCTGCTGCTAGTGCCAGGTCTGGGGCCACTTAGTAAGAAGTATGGGGACTGGACCTTGCTGAGGACAACTGTTGCATGTTTGAGATAATTTAGGAAGTTGTGAAGCAGGAGACAAGACCAGTCATTGTATGAAAAAGCCACTGCTAACAGGTTGGGTGAACACATACGTTGGGTATGGAAGACTCTCAGTGTATCTCCAGGGTGGGGCAAATAACGTTAGCCAGGTCGATGGAGTCTCAGATATGGCAAGCACCTGCCAACTCCATGACTCTGTTGGGGGAAGGCTCAGAAAAGGAACAATGGCCTCTTCCCACAGATCTGTTTGGGAAAAAGCTATCCCTCAGCTCTTACCCTGATGCCAGGCACTTTGTTTTCTCTTCATATGCCACTGGTGCCTTTCAATCCACTACCCCAGTGCTGGAGATCAGAGGGAGTGAGTCTGTGTAAGTCCACATGTGGGTTCTTTAAGAGAAACTGCTTGGGACTCCAGAATTTTCTTCCACCAACTCAGTTCCTTCTGGATTTGCAGCCAGAAGTTATGGGGACTTATCTTCCTGGCACTGGAACCCTGGGCTTGGGGGCCTGGTGTGGGGCTAACACTTCTCACTCTTGAGATATCCCTTCTGAATTTTTATCCACCACACATGTATGTGGCATCAGCCCATTTCATGTCGCTATGACTCCACCCTTCCCACCAGTCTGGGTAGATGTGGTTTCTTTAATTTTATACTTGTCAGACTTCCATTCAACCCAATTTCTGACAGTTCTGAGTGATGGTTGCAGTCCAGTTTAGATGTAATTTTGATGTGGTTGTGTGAGGAGGCGAGCTATACTTACTTACACCTCCATCTTGACCAGAAGTCTTACACATCATTGGATTTTCTGGAGTCTGATGGGCTGCCATTATGCCACAAGGTCACTTCCATTGGATTTTAACAGCTTTGACTAATAGTCTTAATCTTTTTCATGAAATATTTAGACCATTTATATTTAATGTAATTACTGATATAGTTGCATTTATATCTACCATCTTATTATTTGCTTGTTGTTTTCCTTTTTTCTCTTTTCATAACTTATTAATTGAATATTTGCATCATTTTATTTCTCCTATATTTACATGTTGGTTACATATTCTTCTACTATTCATATAGTGGTCATCTAGAGAACTTTTTATTTTAAAATCATAAAAAACTATTAAGCAAGTATCAAAGTATGCTCTAAGAAATATTGGGAAAATATATCAAAATAAAAATAGCAATTACAAATTAATACTAGACAAAATATAATATAATGTGTTGGCTTAAGTTGTATGAATTTGGTGAAGGCTATGAACTACATTTTCTAGAATCCTCTCCTCTGTGTGGTTCTGGTTAGAGCTGAGCAAAGAAGAAATGCACGAAATTTGGAAGATGGAAAACATTAACCTTAAAAGTACAAATCACTGATCTCAGAAAGTTACTTTGGTCAGATATAGTAACAGACAAATGCAGAGGCAACTGGTCAACCCTTGCTTCTCTTTACTCTCTCTTGCTCTGGGATCTAACTCATCTTCATGACTGCTGGCCCTATTGACCAACTGTATCCCTGGGTCACCACCAGACACTTGGTTGTGGGCTTGCATAGGTAGTCATCAATCAAGCACAGCATTTTCCTGGAGGCAGAAGTTTATCTGGACCATGCCATGGGTTCACCCTTTGTGGTTCCAGTTCAGAGGCTAGATCTGCTCCCTTTTGCCTACCTCCTCTGATGCTTCAGGTGAGCTGGTATGTGACTATTTCTCTGATCTTTCACCTCTATTTATGGAACTCTATCTACTCCCTTTGCTCCTCCAACAACTGTAAGCCCTAATTCCTGGAAGTCCCTTATGTTAATAACACTAATAGTGGCTCTGTTGTTCTGAAGGAATGCTGTCTTACATCCAAGACAAAAAGAATTGAAAGAACAGGAGGTAATTTTGTATTGTTAGATCATACAATTCAGAATGAATATATAACTTTAATGAATCATCAGTTACCAAACAATAGTGCTTAAAAACAGACACAAACAATTTAGAAATACAAAAAAAATTGGTAGAAAAGAAATTAATAGACAATTTTATGCTATATGTGCAAACCAGAAAACATGAATGTTTTGCTAAAAAGATGCACATAACTGAAATGGATTTGATAAGAATAGAAAACCAGGAAAGAACTCTTGAAATTTTAAGTTTTCAAAATTCTGTCTTCAATAATGTTGCTGCAGTCAGATTTTACAAATCATCACCATAAAATCTTTAAGAAAAAAATGTCACTATTTATATAAGAGTCTCACAGATTCAAGCACTTCAATACAACATTCAGGTATTATCTAGTAGTCTGTTTCAATGAGAACCCACCATGTCTGAATATATTTTATTACTGAAATGTAAGAATGATTTAATATAGGTGAAGCTATTCTATATTTATTTTCTACCTTATTTTTTATTGTTTATTCTATCACAGTTGTCCCAAATTTTTCTCTCGTTTCCTCCCTTACACCCAGCTTACCCCTCTTGCCTGTAGTTGATCCCCTCTCCATTGTCCATGTCCATGGGTCTTTCATATATGTTCTTTTACTAATCCCTTCCTCTTCCTTCTACCATTTCTCCTTCCCTCCTCCCTTCTTACAGCTATCAGTCTAATCCATGTTTCCCTGTCTCTGGTTCTATTTTTCTCATTAGTTTATTTTGTTCATTAGGTTCTAGTTATAAGTGAGGCGATATGGTATTTGTCTTTTGCCAACTTGCTTATTTCACTTTGCATTAATAGTCTCCAGTTCCATCCTTTCTATTGCAAAAAGGTAGGAATTTCTTCCTTCTTTCTGCTGCATAGTATTCCATTGTGTAAATGTACCACAGATTTTTAATTCTCATCTGCTGATGGACACTTGGGCTGTTTCCAACACTTGGCTATTGTAAACAGCACTGCTAAGAACATAGGAGTGCATAAATTCTTCTGAGTTGGTATTTTAGGATTCTTAGGGTATATATCCAGTAGTTGAATTGCTAGGTCAAAAGGCAGTTTCAATTTTAACTTTTTCAAACTTTTTTTAATGTTTTCCACAGTGGCTGCACCAGTCTGCATTCCCACCAACAGTGCACTAGGGTCCCCTTTGCTCCACATCCTTGCCAGCATTTGTTGTTTGTTGATTTATTAATGATAGCCATTCTGACATGTGTGAAGTGATATCTCATTGTGGCCTTAATTTGCATCTCTCTGATGGCTAGTGGTGTTGAGCATCTTTTCCTATGTCTATGGGCCATCTGTATGTCCTTTTTGGAGAAGTGTCTATTCAGGTCCTTTATCCATTTTTAATTGGATTATTTGTCTTCCTGGTGTCAAGTCATATGAGTTCTTTATATACTTTGGAGATTAAACCCATAAAAAATGTGTTTCATAATATTCACTTCTGAATTTTAAAAAAGCTTCTAAAACTAGGAATAGAGTATCATTTTCTTAATAATATAATAACCTATTACCAACCTGCATTAAAGTGTATTTAGCAATGAAAAACTACGGGCACTCCCATTAAAATCAAGGAAAAGAAAATGCCTATAATCACTGGTACCATTCATCATTGATTTGAAAATTTTAGACAATGAAAGAAGATGAGAAAAACAGGAGCTGCTTACTGCAAAGTAGGAGACAATAATATCTGTCTTTACTGGCAATTTGATGGTCTACCTGAAAACTCAAGGGAGTCAACTTATTAAAACTATTTTAATTGAATGGTTGGTTAGCAATCCAATGTGCAGAAATCAATATCTGTCTTACAAAGCAGCAATACCCAGTCAAGTTCAGAAAGTCATGTAAATAAGCCCCTTTCAGGCCCTCTTTATCAGTGCTACCTAGCTCTCTCTCCTTAAGTCTGTCTGGCATAATTGTTTCCCTGAGCCTCTATTCTCAGGACTGGGAAGATTACTAAAAGCATCCCCCGCACAGGTGTTTTAAAACTTACACAAACAGAACATACCAGACTGGAGCGCCTGGACCCAGAACCCAAAGATAAGGGCAAAACAAACTGAAGCCTGCACTATCAGCCTCAAAACCCTCATTTGCAACTAATTACCATGACTGCCCAGCTATAACCCCTACCCCCTTTCCGATCCAATAAACTCTCAAAGCCCTGCCCCTCAGGGCTGGTGCATTTATTGGCACCTACCCTTTCCCTCTCTTGGGAAAGTAAAAATAAAACCTCTCTCTGAAAAAAAAATCATGTAAATATTCATAATAAAAAATAAAGATACTAGCAATAAACTTTAAAAGAATGTGCAGTCACTGGGAAGCCACCAATAACACTTTACTTTGAGACATAAAATTCTAGAATAAATGAAGAAACATACTATTCTTTTGGGTAGGAAAACTCACACTAATTCTTATTATATGTAATACAGATAATAAACATACCAATTTAAAATCTATTAAGTAAAAGGGTATTTTTCTGGTTGAGAAATGGACAAACTATCAGCTTTATAAACTGTAGAAACACACTCAAGTGTTTGTAAGAATTTAGTATGTCATAATCTCAATAATCAGAAAAATAATGTATTGGACCAAATGACTAATTATTTGAAAAAATAAATTAGATTTTCTATCTCATATTTTATACAAAGTTCAATTAAAATGCATTACATTTTTTTAAAAGATTTTATTTATTTCCAGAGAGAGGGGAAGGGAGGGAGAAAGAGAGTGGGAGAAACATCTGTGTGAGAGAGAAACATTTAGAAACATCAGTTGGCTTGCACATGCCACTAACCAGGGACCTGGCCCACAACACAGGCAGGTGCCCTGACTGGGAATTGAGCCAGCGACCTTAGGGTTCACAGGTTAGCGCTCAATCCACTGAGCCACACCAGCCAGGGTTAAAATGCATTACATCTTAAATGTAAAATATAAAAGCAGATGGTAGAAATAAATATACATATTTGATTAGGTGAAGAAATTTTTTTTATGCTATCCAGCAAGGCTATCATTTATTTTTATTTATTTTTTAACCTTCATTTTTATTGGTGACACAATTAGAAATGCCGCCACTTTTCCATACTTTGTCCCCCTTCACCTAGTTCTCACACCCTCTTCATTCCAGCCATCACCACACTGTATTTGTGTTCAGGAGTCATGCAGATATGTTCTTTGGCTAACCCTTTCACCTTCTTTCATCCAGTCCCCCCTTCTCTCTCCCCTCTGACACCTGTCAGCCTGTTGCATGTATCCATGCCCCTGTCTCAATTTTATTCATGAGTTTACTTTGTTTATTAGATTCCACATATAAGTGATATCATATGGTATTTGTCTTTCTTTGACTGGCTTATTTCACTTAGTGTAATAATCTCCAGGTCCATCCCTGCTATGGCAAAAGGTAAGAGTTCCTTCTTTTTTACAGGCACACAGTATTCCATTGTGTAAATGTACCACAATTAACTCTACCCCAAAATGAACTAGAAAAAGAAAAACAAAGCCCACAGTAAGTAGAAGGAAGAAAATAAGAAATATCAAAGTGGGAATAAATGATGTAGGGACTAAAAAAAATACAAAATACCAATTAAACCAAGAGATGGTTCCTTAAAAAGATAAACAAGATTTGATAAACCTCTAACCAGACTCATCAAGAAAAAATGAGAGAGGACCCAAATAAATAAAATCAGAAATGAAAGAGCAGAAGTAACAACTGACACCACAGAAATACAAAGGATTGTAAGAAAATACTATGAATAACCATATATTAACAAATTGGACAGCCTGGTAGAAATTAAGAAATTCCTAGAAACATGCAATCTTCCAAAACTTAATGAGGAAAAAGTAGAAAACCAGAATAGATCAAATACAAGTAAGGAAACTGAAGTGGTAATCAAAAACTCCCAACAAACAAAAGTCCTGAAATGAATGGCTTCACACACAAATTTTACCAAACTCTCAAAGAAGAACTAACATCCATCCTTCTCAAGCTATTCCAAAAAAATTCAAGAGCAGGGAAACTTCCAAGATCTTTTTATGAGGCCAACGTTATCCTAATTCCAAAACCAGGTGAAACACTACAAAAAAAAAAAAAAAAAGAAAACTATAGGCCAAATACCCCTAATGAACATCAATGCTAAAATCCTCAACAAAATATTAGCAAATCAGCCCAGGAATAAATTTTAGAAAGTCATATACCATGATCAAGTGGGATTTATTCCCAGGATGCAAGGTTGGTACAATATTCACAAAGCAATAAATATGATACATCACATAAACAAAATGAAAGATCAAAATTATATGATCCTATCAATAGATGCAGAAAAAGCATTTAATAAAATCCAGGATCCATTGATGGTAAAAACTCTTGACAAAGTGGGAATAGAGAGATAATACTATAACATAATAAAGGCCATATGTGACAAACCCATAGCCAACATCATGCTCAATAGGCAAAAACTAAAAGTGTTTCCCCTAAGATGAGAAACAAGACAGGGATATCTGCTTTTACCACTCTTATTTGACATAGTACTGGAAATACTAGCCACAGCAATCAGACAAGAAGAAGAAATAAAAGGCATCCAAATTCAAAAGGAAGACATAAAACTGTCATTATTTACAGACGACATGATATTGTACATAGAAAACTCCAAGGACTCCAAAAACTAGTAGAGCTAATAAATGAATTGGGTAAACTAGCAGGATACAAAATTAATATTTAGAAATGGGCAAGGAAATTCTAAGCATGACTCACAGCCAGAAAAAGTATTCTAAGAATAGTTCTTTTTACTTTGGTTCCTTATTCTTAAAATATTGTACTAACCCACTGAACCTTTGTTTATGATCTACCAGGTGAAAACAGTATTCATGTTTTGCCCTCAAATTATTCTCTCATTCAATAAACTCATGAATATAGAAGGTATTTTTCCAGTTTGGGGCTTACATGTACCATAAAAATTTTCCCCATGAATTTATATGTCATGTTTTAGACATGAGGAAACTGGGTCTTAAGTGGTATCAATTTGAATTTAAACTTGTCTAGTTTTTAAAAACTTTAACTAGCAAATTATAAATAATGTGCCAGTATTGTCAATGGTGGTTCACAGCTATTTTAATATTTCAAATTCTGGAAATGCCTTTGCCTCCACAGCATGTTTTGTTCACTTTAGTTACTTTGCAAATAAGAAGCTCTAGAAACAGAACTTTCTATCTCACCCTGAAATAATCTGAGAAACACATCCATGATTTGTCTTTGTCATTTTATTGTTTAGACATGAAATAGAGATGTGTCTGTCACTAATTAAGCCTTTATTAGCTAATAATAAATCTATAGCATTTATGCATATATGTCCTATGACACTTCAAATTTCACAAACTCATTTTTAGAAATTCATGGTAAAAGAACAAAGTCAAAGATCCATCCCACCCATCATAGCTGTGTGTCCTCTATAAAACGTGCTATGATCTGTGTCTCTAAAATATGCTAAGTGCATGGTCCTGAAAAGACCTGGCTTCTTTTGGTAAAAATAAGAAATAAAAAGCCTGAGCCAAGGTCACTTTCTCTTACTTTATGACAAAATGTGGTGATCTAATAAAAGAGTATATGTTCTATTTGAAAAGAAATGAAAATGAATTTTAGAAATACTTGATTGAGCCAAAGATGAACACAAAATAATTGAATACCTTCTTTTACTCTAAGTGACATTTTCTTTGTAGGTTTTGGCTCCCAGATGTCAGCAATTGTATTGAATTCATAAATACTACATGACTAATATAATTAAGTGACTCATTTCAATCTTTTAATTTTTACTTAATAAGTACTTACATTTTCAAACCAGTAGGAAAAACCTCTCTCTCTTGCTCTCTCTCTAGCTCCCGAAGTTGAGATCACCTGGAAGGTAGCTGGTTCAGAGTCTGGCACCCTTGGAATGGAGTAGTTATTCTTTAAATATTACAGATTCAAATGTGTTTCTGCCCCAGATTCTTCCTTTTTCTGTCTGGAGCATTCAGAAGTGAATGGTGTCTGTCTCAGGACTTAGTTAGTTTGGGACTTCTGTAATTCTTTTAAAAGATCTGTACCAGTTGCTATTAGGCACGTTTATTCTCCCTTGATTCTGGGGTTGCCTGTTGCAGTCCCAGGACCACCCTCGCCTGCCCTGCCTGGTGAATGACAAAGGAGCAGAGAAGCAGGCAGGCAAATGCAAGCAGCGCCCACTGGTATGGAGCACCTCCTGCCTGCAGGCAGAGGGCAGGGGCCAGTCAAGGGCTCAGAAGGGTAAGACTCCTGCTATGCTACAGCCTGCAGTCCAGTTGGGGCACTGAGTTAATGAGTGAAATTTTCAGCAGAGAAAGAGTTACCTAATTCCAGACAATGAGAGCAGCCCATCATTCATTTTCAGAATCAATAGGATAATTTTTGCGCTGGCTAAATCTCTATCTGTGGAAGAAAGGCTGTCCCATGACATGACCACTGTCTGTCCTGGGAGCTAGACCCAGGCCAAAAAGAAGGTTGCTTTCTACAACACCACCTTAGAGACTGTGTGATCAGAATTGATGTTCATTCTGACATAAATCAGCACCCCTGCACTGCCTCCTGCTGTGTGCCAGTTCCTGGAATAGGCTGTTGTCCTGACCTAGACAAGAAGGTAAAGTAATTTCTGCCCCTGGTAGCATTCAGGTACTACTAGTCCCTTTCCCCTATATAATTCTCTGGTAACTGCCAAGTGGCGTGGGAAACTGTTTCACCTTGCAGCTATCCAAGACATGCCTTGTATGGAAGTTTCCCTTAATAAAGCCCATTAGTTCCCAGACTGGAGTGGCCACCCTCTTCCTTTGCTTTTTCCTTGCCTTCCTATACAGGGGTAGAGTTTGGGTTTCTGCATATATTAATACTACCTCCTAATTCTATCACTTTAGGTAGATGTGGCCAAGAAAGCTTTACAAAGATTTTCATTGGACCTGGGTCTGGAAGGTTTTGGCTGCATTGGGAGAGGCAAAGACCATGCTGAGAAAACTTTCCAGAAAATTGGTGAATTCTGAACCAAATGTCAGAGACAGGAAAGCCAGTGGCTCGCTGTGGGGCCATAAGCAAAGAGATCTGAGGCCTCAGGCTTCAACAAACAATGAACAGTAGGAAGTAAGGGTGGTCTGGAGATTGAGTTCTGGCTGGGAAGATCTTTTATTCAGCTGACACTGTGTATAGGACACAGCTTGCAGCCAGGCCTTTGCTGAGCCCTGTCATATAAGAGTGGACAGGGCTAGCACTCTCCCTGACCCCAGGAGGGGGCCACTTTTGCAGGAATATACACATGTAAACCTACAGTGACCAGACACCCAAAATGAACAACAAAATCTTGGCACAATGCAAATACCAGTGTGTGCCAAAGGTGTGTCTTCTCTACTCTTTCTGTCCCTTAGAGACTCTGTGACTTCTGAATGGTTGGTGGCAAACACGCACTTCGCTTCCCTATGAGATGGCTCACACCCCATCCATCGTGCATATCGTCAGTCACACAGACTTTCTTTACCCAGAATGTTTAGCACCTGCTCTGAAGGATTTGTCTTTTGCTCCTGGGGGTGGGCAGAGACAGGTGTCCTGCTTCCATCCAGGTGACCTGAGACTCCTTCCATCACCACTGTCAGGTATCATCCTCCTCCAAAGCATCTGTGTTAGGACAGGTGAATGTAGCCTGGATAGCGCCCAGGCGGGAGCAGGTCTTCTTCAACCCCTTTGTACAGGGAAATCTGTCCACCTAGCTCGCCCACTTTGGATGACAAACTCTTAAAATGTCGTTGTCAACCAGAGTCCAGATCCGGAGCTAGGACCTTAAACTCCATGGGGACCATATTCTCTAAGCTGCGCTAAGGCACTTAATGGCTGAAATTAAACACTCCTCTCCTTCAAGAAAGTAAATAATGGAGAACGGCAATTGAAAACATCCTCTCCTGTATTTTTTTCTTAGACATTGATACTTGTCATGATTTCTTTGCTGGTGGTGAAAGCCACACTTTTTTCAGCACTACTGTGATTTGTTAGGAAGCACTGTAGCATCATTTACTAGACGGAAACTTAGCAATGGACTCCTTCAACCACACATGCATTTTCAGGGGTGTCGCCCTGTGCTTTTCCTACTCACCATCTTGTTTCTGCTGTGGCTGCCTTTTAGGATGGGGACCTCTAACCATTGTCCCTTCATGGTTTTGGATCCTGAGGGAAGGTGACATTATGATGAGCACTTTTTCTCCACAAATAATCAATTGGTGAACTAGTGGCAGCCCAGACATCACCTACATCTGTTTTTCTGGCTGCACAGAATTCACTGGAAAGGTTTCTGCCAGCAAGTCTCTGTGTTCAGCCTCTGTCAGCACCTCTAAAGGGGGTCTGCTCCTCCCAGGCTGCCTCACTGGGACTTGTAGGCTTTGCTGTCATGAGAAAAGAATCTACAGGTCTGTAAATTAACTATTTTGAGGCCTCGGTGGATTTGAGCCAGCTTCCCAAATGCAGTAATTACCCAAATATTTTATTGAATAAGGCCTTGAAAAATGACAATGTACATCTTAACTCTACTCAGAAATTTAAACAGGTTTAAATTACCATGCAGTGAATTCACAAATGACAAGTCTCCTGGTCCTGGTCCTGGTCCCACCCACCCCTGTTCCTCTGCTCTAGTTGTCCCCCCGCCCACTGAGTGAGCTCACCCAGAGCTGCAGGTTACTTGCCAGCAGGAAAGTGTTCACTTCCAGACATGCCTTTCCAGACCAACTCAACTTCCAAACACAGGACTTGTGCATCCAACTGCCTCCTGGATATCTCTCCAGGATGTGAAGGGACGTCTCAAACCTAATGTTTCCAAAAGGGACTGTTTCCTGCTCCCCTCAGCATGCTCCAACCCGGGGAAAGGAAGACCTCCTTCAGTCTCTCAGGCCACCAACCAGGGACAAACCCCTTTTTCTTCCCTTTGCCTCACTCCTCATTTGATCATGATGACTCTACCTTCAAACTCCAGGCTGAACCTGCCTCATGGTCCCCCTCAACCCTCTCCCTCTTCCCGCCCTCATACCAATGCCTGTGTCTTCCTGTGGAATGGCCCTAGGCCCAAACTGGCTTCCTGCCTCCCTTCTTCCCCTGCCTAGTTACCTTTCACATAGTGCTCTAGCAGTCTGTTCGAGAATGTAAATTCCACCTTGTCTGATGGGCTCAGAATCCCCTAGTTTTTCACCTCTAGCCCTGGTCTGTGATGAAAGACACACATGTCTATGGGTCTTGAGTGGGCTCTTGTCTCTGGTTGTCAAATGTCAGGTATAGAAGCTTATGACTTGAGTGATGGTTCAGCAAGATAAGAACTAGAGATGCCTCCAGCCTCTTCTCCATGTTCCGGTGTGCTCAACAGAACAAAACACTCCCGGGGTGGGGGCAGGGTCAGCAAAGAGTAGGGAATAGAGAAATAGAAAAATTAATCAGCTCATTAAACCTGGGGAGCAGTAAGATATTCAACTCCATCAACATGGGAGCTGAAGCCTGACCAAGAGCAGCAGGTAGGGAGCAGTGCGTGCACTGTGTCTCCCTAATTAGAGGAGGAGATAAGCAGGACACAAAAGATAGAAAGAGAATTTTAGCCTCGTTAACAACCTCAGAGAAATAACATCAGAAACACATCTGTAGGACTGGTAGTGTGTGCTGGTCACTCCAGTAAGCCCCTCATGTCTTCACTCAGTGCTAAGCGTAAGTTAGAACTATTATCCCCATTCTGCGGATAAGAAAACTGAGGCCTTCGAGGTTAATTGGCTTGCCAAGGCCTCACAGTCAGGAAATGACAGAGTGGTTGCAAAGTAAACTGGCTCTGCAGTCTGTGTTCTTAATCAAAGAAACAGATTCAAGTTTGAGAATGGACTATGTGCCCTGATTCAAACCCTGAAACAGAGGGAAATTTTAGCAAACTCCATGAAACAGACAGTCAGGGTTTGTTTACCTAGATCTGCTTCCCTGTACAGAGCCATAGCTTACTTCACACCTTGTGCTCTGGCAATAAGGTTTGGAATGCCTGCTAACGACCTCAGTGGGAGGGGTACAGTAGCCCAGGGATGTCTCCAGCTGCAGGCAGTGTCTGGGATGGCACTGCCAACTGAGGAGCTGGTGTGTAAACAGTAAGTGCTTCTTGCTGTAAAGGTTAACATCAGGGTGCAGGAGAAATCATGAAGTGAAGGGGTCTTTACTCGATAAGAATAAAAACTGAAAAATGAGAATTTTCCTGTTTCACAATGCCTTCTTACATCATGGGTTTATATTCATTTATATGACACCATTATAGCTATGTAAATAAGATCCCTACCTTCAACAACGCCCTCCACAATTCCATCTGCTATGGCAGAGTAAGCTTCTCAAATATATATATGGAAGCATTTCTCCTATAAATGGAGTGCAGGTCACACGGTAAAACAGGCAGTAAATTCTAAGTGTTCTGTGGTGCTTTTAAAATACACCTAACCGTCTTCTTTGCTAAGGCAGTGGCTCTCGGGTTGACGATTCAGGGTATCCTGCTCTAAGCTCCTTGGTGGAAACCTGGACACTCTCAGGATTCTCCCCTTCCACCACATGGAATCAATTACGGGGCCCTGATGATTTTACCTCCAAAACATTTTGCGGCAGGGTCAGTGCCGTGTTAGTCAGACCCATTTCCTTTCGGTCTGGGTTCTCAACTCAGCTACATTTGCTAGCCTCCCTCATTGGGTGGGGCCATGAGTCTGAGTTCTGACAACTGGGTGTGGGGTGGAGTTGTTTTGTCGGCCTGTAAGTCAGGGGAGCCCCGGATATCTGCATTTTAACTGACCAGGGAATCTAATTCTGGTGCAGGCAGTCCATGGCAGGCCACACTTTGGAAACCCTTTGTTTGTGAGAACAAACCATTAAAACCATAATGTAATCTCTACTATTACCCCTCCTCTAATATCAGGAGAGAGAGGAATAGGTTTTGGCCTAAAACGGAAAACGCTGGGTGTGTTGCAACTGTTCAAGGCCTGACAGGTTCATGGTATTTGTGCAGATGGAAGAATATTCACAGAGCCATTGGAATGTCTGACATGCCTTTATTCACAGGTGGGTGAGCGACGCATGCTGCAAGCCATGTGCCACCCTGCATGTCTCCGCGTGGCACACGTTATGGCTCTTGCTCCCCGGTGTGGCACACATCGTGGCACCCAGCAGGGAGTCCCTACCTGCTTAAAGTACTAGAGACAAACAAAGCTGGCTCCCAGCCAGAAAATTATATAACATAGTGTAATTCTGCGCATGTGAGCCTACTTCATGTTATGGGAACAGTTTATCGGACCCAGTCTCAAGGCTCCGGGAACGCTGCTTCCCTTAGTTACCCAGACACCTGGGTGAGGAAGCCGGACTGTCTCCACTTACTCTGCACTGAGCTTATCTGTGAAACTAGGTAAGCAATGAGAAAGGCCTCCTCTGCCTAGAGTCTCAGGGACTGCATCTTACTCTCAGTAGTGCTTCTTGATTTACATTAAGAAATACATCACTTCTAATCTACATAAAAAGATTTATGACCAAATATACAAATAACAATAATGCTGGATCTAATTACAAGAAGTTGACTGGTGGCTCATGAATCAAACTGAGATCAGCTACAGGCAAACAGCAAAGATGGAACATGAGACCATGGGCAAAAATGCTTAAAATGTTGAAGAGATGTAAACACTGACAACCCATGTAGTAGATCTGGAAGCTGGCAAGGCAAGTGCCTGCTTTCATTCTCACTGGATCAGTCAGTAGATCCTTCACCACTCTACCAGCGTTCACTGAGGATGCTGTCCTCAGGCTGACCCACAGCAAGGAAAAGGACAAATAAAAATTCTTCTCTTTGGAGCTTACATTCTAATGGAGTGAGGTGACACAGATGATAAAGAAGAAAAATAAAATTTATATTAGATGGGGTAAAGGGGTTAAATTGTGTTTCCTGAAAAGACATGTTTAAGTACTCAACTTGGGTACCAGTAGAATGTAACCTCATTTATTTATTTTTAAAGATTTTTAAACATTTAGTTTTAGACAGAGGGGAAGGGACAGAAATATCAATGTGTGGTTGTCTATCATGAGCCCCCTCCTGGGGACCTGAGCTGGCTCACAACCCAGGCATGTGCCCTGACAGAATCAAACCCGTGACCCTTTGGTTTGCAGGCCTGCACTCAATCCACTGAGCCACACCAGCCAGGGCAGAATGTAACCTCATTTAGAAATAGAGTCTTTAGAGCAACAAGTATGAAAGACACATGGACAAAAGCTGGCAGGGCGGGTGGAAATGGGAGGGAGCTGGGGAGGGCTGGGGCGGTGGGATGGGATGGGAGTAGAAAAAAGAAAACTGTATAAGAACAACAATTAAAATAAAATTTTAAAAAAATGAAATAGGGTCTTTGCAGATGTAGTTGAGTTAAGGTGAGGCCATTAGGGAGTCCTAATCCAATATGACTGGTGTCCTTATACAAGATGAAAAGATGCAGGCACAGGGAGAATTGCATGCACTGATGGAGGAGGCAGAGATTGGAGATTAGAGTGACAAACCTTCAAACCCAGGAATGCCAAGGATTGCTCCAACACTAGAAGCTAAGAGAAAGCAGGAACAGATTTCTCCTCTACAGCCCTTAGAGACAGTGTGGCCCTGCCGAAAACATGATTTCAGACTTTCAGCCTCTGGAACTGCGAATTTCTGTTGTTTGAAGCCACCCAACTTGTGGTACATTGTTATAGGGCCTCAGAAACTAATGGAGATAAATGCTAATAGAAAAAATATAGAAAGGAAGGGAAGTAGAGAGTGTTGAGAGTTAGGTTTGTAGTTTAAATATAGTCACTTGGAAGTCCTCACCAAGACCTGAGACGTGGAGGCAGTGGGGGTAGGGGGAGCATGTGGATGTCTCTGGGAGGAGTATCCCAAGCATGGGACCTTAAGTGGGGAGACTCACTGGGAAGGGAGTGTATCAGCTGTACTGCAGCTGGTGTAGCCTGGATTAGGGAAAAAGCTGGGAAAGGAGGTGGGTGGAAGAGGGAGAACCAGACAACATAGGGACTTGCAGGTCGTAGTAAGGCTGAGTAAGAAAGCAAGTCACTGGATACTTCTGAGCACACGAGTGAAATAATCTGAGTTTTTAGAGTAACACCTTTTAAAAAAAGTATCACTCAAGCTGCTGTTTTGAGACAATGCCAAAAATGGGCAAGGATGGAATGTGGGAAACTAGCTAGGAGGCACTGTTTTAAAATAGGCTAGAAAAAGTGGTGGCTTGAAGAGGGTGTAGGTGGGGGAATAAAGAAGGGGACAGATAACTGTTGGGTTTTGGCTGTTTATTGCAGGTGGAGCCAAGAGGATGTGTTGGTACGGAGAGAGGGGAGCCTGGTATGACTGCCAGGATTCGGGCCTGAGTCAATGGAAGCAGAGTTCTAGAATAATGACTGAACTTTGTGTGAGTTTCTGTAGTTTATTTAATGCACACGTTCTAATCCTTGTTATAATTTCTACATGTACAATATATAGGGGCTGAAAAAATATGAAGCAGAACATCATTTTTAAATATTAATACCATTTGCTGAAAAGCCACAGTATGCAACACACGATCTTTCATGTTGGTACCATGTTTGAAGTGTCAAGCACTTAGCATATGTACTCACCTGGCAGAGGCAAGGGAGAGACGGGGAAGAGAGCTTTTAAAATACAACGCTGTTAAAAAGACTGCTTATGCTACGTTTGAACGCAATGGTGCCCCGTGCTGCGGCGCTGTGTAGCAAGGCAAACAGTTTTAGAGAACTGGGTCTGGTTTCTTGAAGTTGGTTGCCAGGAAGTGCATTCATTGGGCTCAGGCCAGAAAGGGCGGGGTCACTGTGTGGTCCGGGAGTCCGCTAGGGACGGCGGTGTTCCTTCATACCCTCTGGGCTTTCATGGCACGTCCAGGTTTATATGAACGCTGGCGTTTGCTTTGGACTTCACAGAATGCGTAGTTAGCCTTGCATTCCAAATATCATTGTCAAACTAGGCTCTCACAGCATCCTCTGGACACCGGGCTCTCAAACAGCAGACAGCTGGGTGATTCTCTAATTAAAGTCCTGCCAACACTGTGGCAGCTTGAAAAATCGAAGCCAAGAGGCCTCACACCTATATACACCAGCTGTTTCTCTGATGGGCGGCACTGCCAAGTTTAACTCTGGAAATGGCACCAGTGAGCAGAGTTGGAAGTCTGAATTTCGTGTAATGCACACAAAACCATTTTAAAAAAAGTAAACAAAACCAGTAGGGTGACCGGAAGAGAAGGGTACTGCCAGGCCACCCCCGGGTCCTGCTCTGGCGCAGTGCCGCCCAGGCCGTAGCGTGTAGGACCGTCTCCTCCGGGAAGAGGCTGGCGAGCACGTGGATGGGCGAGGACATGAGTGACTGTAGCGTGACCGCTTACACACAGAACCCTCATGATGTGACGGGAGGATACTTGGGGCATTTTTGTCTTTTCGCCGGAGCAGCGGGCGCAGCCCGGTGAAGCTGGCCGGGCCCTTACGTAAGCCGGACTGGCGGAGGGCACGGCCCCGGGCTGCGTCCGAGGTCCCCACCCGACTGCGTGGAAACTTCCACCCAGCGGTAGCAGCCTCTGGCTTCTGCGCCTGCGCAGCATGGCCTGGCGGATAAAAGGGACACACATCACAGCGCGCAAGTCTTCAAGTCTCCACCTGAGCACGGCGGTCGTAGCTAGTACCGGCGGACGCAGCCGGGCCAAAGGCAGCGCACTGGACTCCCTCATACTTTCTCATCGCAGCTAAATCTGTGCTAGAAAAGCCCACAGCACCACCGCTGCCAGCCCGCCTGCTCCTCCCAGTCTCGTTTCCTTCCGACGCACTGCTCTCCCCACCAGCACTGAGGAGCACCCAGTGCGCAGGCGCGGTAACCAAGGCGGCGGTGTCTAGTGAGGGTTTGAAATTGCCCGCGCGTGCGCACTGACGTGCCGGCCTCGCAAGGGAGGCCGTGCTCCCCCGGCGCCTGCCCCGCCCCCGCCCCGCTTCCTCTCCGCCCCTCATTGGAGCGGAGGCGGCGGCGCCCCCTCCTTCTCCTGCTCCCTGTCGCCGCCGAGGGTGTCTTTTCACCGCCACCGCTGCCGCCGCTGCAGGAGCACGGAACCAGCGGCGCGAGCGTGACTGAGGGCCCGGCGCACGGCGGCAGCCCTCTCTCCGGTCCTGGGTCGCGCGGCGCCTGGGCCCGCCCCCTCGGCTCGGCTGCCCGCCCCTCTCCCATGGCCTCTCCCCGCGGCCCTTGTGGAACGCCGCCGCCGCCGCGGCCCCCGCGCCCGCCCCGCACCGCCTGAAGCAGCCCGACAGGCCCGAGCCAACCCGCGGCCTGCTCGGGCCGATCTGCGCCGCTCCGGAACCCCGCGAACCGCCACCGCGAGCCAGCCGTAACCGCAGGGCAGGCCCGTCTGCCCGCCCGTCTGTCCACCCGCAGCCCGTCCGTCGGTCCGTGCACGGCGCGGACGGGCTCGGGGCGCGGCGGGGGCGGGGCCGCGGCGGGGCGGGCGGGCGCGCGGGCCCGCGGGGCGGCGCGTGGATGGATCCGCGCGTGGCCTGGATCCAGCCGGAGCAGAAGGGGCCGGCCAATGCCCTGTGGATGCAGATCTGGGAGACCTCGCAGGGCGTGGGCCGCGGCGGCTCAGGCTTCGCGTCCTACTTCTGTCTCAACTCACCCGCGCTGGACACGGCAGCCGCGGCGGGGGCTGCTGGGCTGGGCGGCGGCGGCGGCCTGGCCGGGCCCGTGCTGCCCGCCGCGTCGCCCCCGCCACCGGCGCCAGGCCCTGCCGCGCTGCCACCAGCACTGCTGACGGCGCTTGGGCCCACGGCAGAGGGTGCTCGGCGCCTACACAAGTCGCCGTCGCTGTCGTCGTCGTCCTCGTCTTCGTCCAACGCGGAGTCGGGCACCGAGAGCCCTGGCTGCTCCTCGTCGTCCTCAAGCAGTGCCTCGCTCGGACGAGCGGGCGGCGGCCGCGGCGGTGCCTTCTTCCATTTCGCCGACGGCTCGCCCAGCACTCCCGGCGTGGCCAACGGGCACTCCGGGCCGCGCGGCCCCGCGCCCGCTGGCTCCCCTTCGCAGCACCAGTTCCACCCGGGCCGCCGGAAACGCGAGAACAAGGCCAGCACGTACGGCCTCAACTACCTGCTGTCAGGCAGCCGCGCGGCCGCGCTGAGCGGAGGTGGTGGCCCGGGATCCCAGGCGCCACGGCCCGGCACTCCGTGGAAGAGCCGGGCCTACAGCCCAGGCATCCAGGGGTGAGTGCTTGCGGGCGGAGGCGCGGGGACTCGGGGAGGGGGGAAGGAAAGGCAGGGCACCGGAGGGGCGGGGAGGTGGGGACCCGGGCCTGGAGGGTGTGTGATCCTTCGGTGGGTGCTGCGGACGGTCGGACATCCCTTCTGGGCTTCCGTTTTATTTTAGAGATGTAAGGTTCTCTGCTATAAGGTTTTTATTTTTATTTTTAAATATTAATTTTCAGACATTTGCTATTGCCTAGTTGTTACCATATTTGCAAATCCTAAGACCTTTGAATAAATCTTTTTAGTTATTTCTAAAAAAATCCGACTTGTGCAGATGTTTGCCTTATTTGCGTCTTGAGATTGCAAAGGGGGATCGGATACTTACCTCCTTTTCCTCCCCCCAAGACACACTAGGGACCTTTTTTGTCAATGTAGGGTGAAGAAAGGTGTTGCGTTTTATGTAAGTTGCGCATGATTTAGTATTGCCAGGAACTTGAATCAAGTTGAAGGCAAATATTGTTAACAGTTTTTCTTTTTGGCAAAGATTTTTTAAAAGATGATTTGTTTTTGGTAGTGATACAATTTAACTAACTGGATTTAGAAGTGACTTTTTTGGGAGGGAGCTTGCATGTTATGGGTTAATTTTGTGCTGAAATTAACATAAAAATATCAACTGCAGTTTTTTTTTAAGAATAGTGTTCAAATAAAATAAAATAACGTTTGTTGCACATACTTATTCTGTGGAAGATGCCACCCTTTTAGAAAATGTTTACGTACTAGACTAAAGGGACTTAGAAGTTTTGCTTCAGTTTAGTGCAATTATAGATAGATGACCACGACCTGTAAAAACGTGTGTGGTTGGGTGGAGCTGTCCCAGGTGAGGCTGCTCGGGTGCAAATATTAATTACCCTGTTCCTTTATGTCTTTCTGTGCTTTTTTCAGCATCTAGAAATAAAATATTTGTATATAAGTTTTGTTTCCGTATTTTAAGACATATCATAAACTTTCCTTGCACAATTGTGTGCTCTTTTAAAAGGCATGTAAGGATTTTCCAGGGTGTTAGGGTTGTCAGAAACATTAGAGCCCTACTATTTCACTGTTTTGGGTATTTGGGTTACTATTTAAAGAACACTCCTTTTTATGGGCCTGTTTATTCTCATTGGAAATATGTCGGAAAACCGATCGATCCTACTTTAAAGCATGTGTGATACACACAGTAAAGCCGCATGTTCTGCAACTTGTTTCACCTGATTTGGTTCAGAAGCATTACTTTCTTAATTCCCTGAAGCATGAGCATGCACTTAAGACCCAAGGAGGACCCCAGACTCCTCTTCGTCACTTCTTCCAGTTCTTACTTGTAGAGCTTGCTGAGAAGAGGTAGTGGGAGATGTTTCTTTATGTATGACGTTATACCTAAGAGTTCTTTGGGGGACTTTCAGGTTTTCAAGCCTGTCTATAATTGGGATTGGCTCTGTGATTTACTACTAAGAAATAGAAAGATATGTGGTCTTCACTGTAGAGCATTTTTGGGCCCAGATAGCTGAGAGTCCCACTTCTGAGTCCCACTTCTTCCATTTGTGAGCTTCTAGCAGTGGCAGCATCATGCCCTTGTGCACATTACTGGGGCTCTGGATGCCCTTTCCTTTCTGCAGGTTTCTACCTGGTAAGCTTCAGTATGTACCTTGCTGTTGCTTTTCTTAATGGATAAGCCCACTGCATGCCAGGTGCTTTGCTAGAATCTGGGGCAGGGGTTGGCATGAGAGACACAGTCTTATGATCCTGATCCCCAAACTTAGTCCTCTGAGAGTGACGCACATGAGCACTGTCTGTCCAGTATGCAGATCTCATGCCCATTATTCTCTCTCTTGTGTCCAGTGTTTCATTGCTCTCCCGTTTAATCTCTCTGTATATCATCCTCCTCATCCTTATGCAAACTGTTGTTACCTCTAGTGGAGATTGCTCAAGTAGCCCTAGGTGGTCATCTTGGATGCAGTATTGCTCCTCTGGGCCTTCCCCAGCACTGCCAATGCAGTGACCTGCTAGCTGGTTTGATCAGGTCCCACCTCCTTGGAACCCTGTGACAGCACCCATTGCCCTTTGCTGAAAGGCTAAATCCTGAAACCCTCAGCACTGCTGCTCTGGACCCTGCCCTGGTCTGCTCCCGCTCTCTGCTAGCATCCCACCCTGCCATCCTCTGTCTTCCTTTTAGATCTCAGCTCAGAGGCCATGTGGCATAGAGCTAAGAGTGAGCCTTGAAGCAGCCAGGTCTCCTTGTTTAAACCCATCTAATAGGGGTTTCTGCAGTAATGCTTGTGTTAATGTTTTTTTTTTTTTTTTCTCTTTTGCTGGCTACCCTTCTGCCTGGTGGGGTGGGATGTGGTACATGCCCCCGGTACTGACCTCATTGTATCTACTTCCTGCTATCTCTGCCTAGAGGAGAGCCTGCTAGGATTGCCTGCCCTATGCATGGAAGGGCATGGTGCCCTCTGCTTGGTTTGCTACTCCCCATCCTTCTATCAGACTGCTGTTTTAGAGGGGACAGGGAGGAGGAATAGTAAACTGGAGTAGTGGTTGGTTAAGCTGTGCCTATGATTAAAGGAGAAAGGTGATTGATCATCATTCATGTGGGGCCTCCACATTAATGTGGGCTTAAGGGAACTAACCTCTTAATATCAGGAAATAGCTCTGTCTGGAATTTGCCTCCGGCTGCTATCTTACCCAGAGTGATGGGATAGCCACCAAAAATTCTTTACTTGTGTGTTACAAAGGGAAAGAGCTAGGAGAGTCCCTCGCCTGGCCAGTAGGAAAGGACCTTCTTGGTGAGAACTGGTCAGACTTACTGTGTTGTCCTAGGATAGACATTTCTGGAAAGATAGTGTCTGCAGTCCTCAAGAGAGGAAAAGCAGTCTGCTCAGTGTGGTGGGAGTTTGAGTAGCATCAACTGAACTCAATTGTGCCTTTGCCTGGTGGTCCAGGTAGCAACCTGCACTGTTTGTTATTTTCTGGAGAGGAGGTTTCTGCTCTTGGAAACCTTGCGGGGTTATCTGGCTTTGTGGGCTTGCGGTTCTGCCTTCATCCTTGAGTGAGATAAGGAAAAGTGGGTGAGAGGATAGGGATTAGTGCAAGAACCTACAGAGTAGTGAAGGTGAAATGCTTATTCTGGAGCTGCCATTGGCTCTGGTTCTTATTTTATCTTTTGGTTGAACTCTCACACTTTTGGGAACAGTGTGAGATGTGCTTTATACCTGGGCTACTGACATAGAGATGTGGGCAGGGGTGTGGACAGGCTTGTGGGCCTGTGCATCCTGGCCTCCGGTTGCTGCCACTTTCACATGCCCTCACCTCCTGACCCCTCACCTTCTGACCCCGCAGTGCTTTGTTACTTTGCACCTGATCAGTTTAAAGATAAAGAGAAATCCTACACAAGGGAGGGTGGGAGCATTGACCTCAGGTACTTTGCCACATCCTTACTGGTACCCTGCAAAGCCCCAGGAAGGGCACAATGAAACAAGGGAAGTCCCCCAGCCCCTTGGCAGACCCCTTCAGTCCTGGGCTCTGACCAGGCTTCAGCTGGGGACTTGACCTTTTCAAGGTTGTCCTGTCAGGCATGCTTGTAGTGTGCAGCAATCATAAATAGTATTCTCTGCATGTTCTGGCAGGGCTTAATTTTTGACACCTTTTATTCCTCCAAAAGAAATTCTGTTCTTTGTGTGAAGTTTGTGAGAAACTGATAGATGCCATTCCTAGGACATAGTCAGCCACACGCACTCAGGGCCCCGGGCCTGGATTCTTTCTAATTCCACGTGTGTTCTTTTTCCTCTGTTCTCCTGAGGGAGTCAGGGCCTGGAGGAGCAGCCGGAACCCCTCCTCTCTGTGTGACTCCAGCCTGACTTGGCACTACCTAAAGTAGGGCCAGTGTGACCTCTCCTGCTGGCCCATCCTCAGCGGGACCAAGTGGGAGGGCACAGGTGAGGGAGAGCCCAGCAGGGCCTGCCTCAGTCCACAGCCATCATCACTGTAGTTTCCTTTCTCTAACTCCAAACTCATCCTACAAACATCATGGATACAGGGAGGAGTTATTGCAAAATCTGCCTCAAAAGGTGGTGGTGGCCCACGTGGGCCTTGTTTTCTGGGTGTTCGTTATCTGAGACCCCGGAAGTATAAGGTTGTAGAGGGAAGCAGGAATAATCACACTTCACACTTACCATTTGTGAAATGAGCTCAAACACTCCTCCCTATCTAATAATAGCATCACTCATTCCTGCCCATTGTACTACCGCCAGTCCCTCTGCAAAGTGAAATTGAAAATTGAGTGTACGAGGCAGGGTGTGACAAAATTGGGGAACGCTATGCCTGCTCACTGCTAAAGGAGATTGGGTGAAGTTAGGGTAGCTGACCCTCAGGGAAGGGGCTGCTGATGAGAAAGAGGAGGGTGAGGGCAGGACGGATGCTCTGGGACAGGAGGATTGGAATTTCAGACAGGCTGGGAACGTCCTTGGGGAAACATGGAGGCTTTGAGTATTTCTGCTTTCTTAACGCTTAGGCCCTAGAAATCAGAGCGGGGGAAAGTGGGGCCCATCTTGCTGCCACCTCATTTGCTTCCTGGAAAGAATGTATGTTTGTGGCTTAATGATTTTCTAAGTAATTTTTTACGTAAATATTTTAAATGAAAAGTTATTTTTCATAATTTTAATTTCAAGGTAAAGTTTCAGACCTTCTTTTGTTCACTAATAGAAAATTTTGGCCCCCGTTTTAAATGGATTCCTATAAGTGGCCTATGGGAGGAGAGAGAACAGTTATCGTGGAAAATGGGGACCTCCTGTGCCTTGGTTAGGTCCTTACAGTTTAGGATCTGGATTTTTTAGTGCAGTAAAAAGGACTGTAGTCAAAACAAAACCTAACAAAACAACCTCCTCAAAACCTAAAAAACTTTGTTAATGTTCAAATTCAGAAACTTGATTTTGATGATGCTATCAGAATCAGGCTAACAGGAGAGGGGTGACAGAATCATACTAACCAGATTCATTGGAGACTGTGCAAGCCGCAGTATCATCTAGAAATTGCCACTGGCCAGTGTGACTAGAGAGGCCTATCTAGAAGGCTCTGGTTAGCTTGTCAGTGGTTTCTCTTCTCAGAAGGCTGCGGAGCGAGTGTGGCACCTGAGTAAGGGGCAGGTGTGTCACTATGGTGGTGGAAACAGATGCTCAAGACCCCTGCCAGTGCCAGCGTGCCTCACAAGTGAGGTGGTCAGGGTCCATCTCCCCCAACAGTTTGGGATTTGTACTATAAACTAAATGTCTTACTCTAAGATTTTTGTGTTGCGCTAGTTTTCTGTGGCTGCGTAACAAATGGCTGGAAATTCAGCACCTTAAAACAACACTTGTTTATTGTCTCACAGTTTTTGCGGGTCAGAAGACAGGGATGGCTGGGTCAAAGTGAAGGTTTTGGCTCCTGTGTTCTCAGTAGGAGCTCAAGGTCATTTTGCAAGCTCATGCCTACTATTGGCAGAAATCAGTTTCTTGCAGTTGTTGGCTGAGATCCCTCCTCATTCCTTGCTGGCTGTCATCAGGCGGGGCGGGATGGGGGCTTCTCTAAGCTGCTTCGGGCTACTTGCATTCCTTGGCTTGTGGGCCCTCCATTTTCAAACTGGCAATAGCTCCCTAAAACTCTCTGACCATCTCTTGGGCAGCTGGAGGAATCCCTCTGCTTTAAGGGCTCATGTAGTTGGGTCAAGTTTACCTAGGTACCCTCTATCTTAAAGGCATGTCACATTAGTGATGATGATCTCATCATAGTCACAGGTTCCAGAGATGAAGGTATAGAATTTTCTGGGGCTTTGGGCCACATGCAGGCATTCTTCTGTAGTTAGACTTCTCCTGTCATGGTAAAATGGTTGATGAGGATGTGCTGTTTTCTTTCCCAACACTTCTGTCCCTTGAGTCCAGCCCATCAGGATGTCTCTTGTTGATTACTGGTTTTGTCCTCTGGCTTGGTTGTCACCATTGAACTCAGGCAGCCAGAGAAACCATTGCTATGAGTTCTTTCCTGTGCCTCTCTTATGGGGACTGTTCTTAAGTTTGTCACCTAAGAAAAGTTTGCATGAAAGTCATGTGAATAAATACATGAAAATTACAGTGATTGAAAAGTCCCATTCATGAAGTATTCTGCAGTGACCAGACTAGGAAAGGTGTCATTCCTCTGCTGGGAGCAAGGGTGGGAGTGGTTGGAACCATGTGTTTGGCAGCCCAGGATTGTGGGAGTGGGGGCTTTTCCAGAGCCCCCCCTTCAGTGCCCTGTGCTTCCTTCAGGAGAAGAAAGGAGACTCCTACATGGTTCTCCCATGGTCCCTTCCTCTGGAGTCACTGCTGCTCTTATGAAACTGACCACTGCTCCTCTGCATTCCCTCAGGGAAGGGAGAGCTGTGTCTCCTGCATTTTCAGAGCCAAGCACATGTTAGCTGCTACCTCTGAATAAGAGTTGGATAGATGGATGAAAAAGAAGAAAGGATCTGTCAGCTTAGATGAGCAAGTGAGGGGTGGCAGGTCTACATAATTTAAATAAAACAAATTGTTATTTGTCTTACAATTTCTAAAGATTTGATTGTTATCTCTGAAATTATTTGAATGCAGAATATTTAGAGCTATTGTGGTTTATTTGCCTGTTTTCCTGAAGAGTGTGGTTAAGGCAGTTTTAACCCTTGCAATTTTCAAATGCAAAACAAAGCATGAAAAAAAAAAAAACCGCTATACTGTATTTGAAAGGTGCCCCCATTTAGTTTTAATTGTCTCTTTTCTTATTATAAAAGTGGTACCTAGTACGAAAAGTTAAAAAGCTTGTCCACCTGGTAAGTGTCTGTGACCAGTGCCTGCATGTCCTGGGCTTTAGAGGTGTGTGTGCCTTTTGCTGGCATTGAGGAGGAGGAGGCAGGGCCTGAACTTGGTGGTAGGACGTCTTTATGCAGAGATTTATCCATCTCCTACTGACATGTGGACTGAGTGGGGGTGGCACCGAGTTCCCTTTGGCAGGGAATGTCTTTGATTAGGAGCAGCAGGCCTTTCTATTGTGGGTTTCCGCTCTCTTTAATTATCAGATCAGCTGCTCTGCACAATTACTTAGGCTTTTCTGTGAGTTAAGATTGGAGTTAATTTCCTAAGTGATAACATGTGAGTATAGGTACTTTGTATCTTTCCATGTTTGAAAGATTTCAGACTATAATGTTTCTGGGATCTTGGGGATCTGAAAGAATGGTTAGGATGTAGGGCCTGAAGGGCAGTGAAAAATCAAGTTATTTCTGTTTTTTTGCTTTGAATCCTTTGGCTGGCATTCTTTTCCAGCATTGGGAAGCAAGCACATACCCTTGAGCTTGCTTGTACATAGCCTGCATCATGCACTCTCATAGTGTGGTTGACAGGACTGGTTTTGGCTGGCTTTATCCTCAGTTTCCCCGTCTGTGAAGCGGGGCCTTGGACATCCTCCTGGAAGGGCGTATTGAATTTAAGAGACTTGGAAGTGCTGTGTGACTTGTCACATGAGGGATTAGAAAAGCTTCTGCTTTCCTTTTCTTCTCTCTGAGGAAAATGAAACCAAAAATTGGGTTGCTCCTGTTGCCAGCTGGATAGAAAAGCTCTTTTGCTTGGTTTTTGAAAGTATGAACAACTTTCC
The DNA here is from genome assembly GCA_004027475.1 of Anoura caudifer. Classification (NCBI taxonomy): domain Eukaryota; kingdom Metazoa; phylum Chordata; class Mammalia; order Chiroptera; family Phyllostomidae; genus Anoura; species Anoura caudifer. Next base: position 30,352 of record PVKU01005421.1, read on the forward strand.
CTCTCAGACCAAAAGTTTCTCTTGGAGAAACTATTAAAGATTGAAGTTCTGAGTCTTCAGAGAAAGCTGTGGACACAGCTGGAAACCAACATGAAGCTTTGGAAATGCTTTCTCCTTTTGAATCCAGATATACTTTTCTATTTTTAAAAATTTAAAACAATGCCTAAGTAATGTATTCTCTAGATTTGTTTTTTATTTTTTTAATAAGAATCTTATCTCCTTAGAGCTTTAGGGCTTCTCCTGAAGTATTTTATCAGTTATGTGTGTGTTGCTGTATGTAACTTGTTTAAAGTTGTTCAGGAGGTTTTTTTTTTTTGTTCTGTGCACGTGCTAGAAGTGCGTGTTATGTTCTTCCTCTGAGCTCTTTGCAGCTTCCAACATGTTCTGTATACAGTGGAGAAAACAAAAGCGAGAGAAAGGGAAAGTTATATAGAGCTGCAGCAGCACTGTCTGGTAGATGGTCTGTGAAGGTGGGGGTTTCTAGTTTTGTGTGGTCCAGTATAGTAGCCATTGAGCACTTGAAATGTGACCAGTGCAACTGAGGAACTGGATTTTAATTGTATTTAATTTGAATTAAAATTTAAATAGCCTTATGTTTGAATAACACGAACTGGGGTAACTTTAGGCTGTATTCAAAACACAGTGTTTGATTCAGTAACTGTTGCCTAAATAAATTCGAACTCAAACAACAGCAAAAGCTCTGCTACCCAACAAGTCACCACTAGAAAGCTCGAGAAATTGTTTCTAAGTTTCTGGTGTAAATTCTTTCAAAGGGCTGCTCTTCAATAACACTCGAAGCATAGAAATAGGTTCATAGCAGGGTGTGAGCTGGCACAACTTTTATGGCTTGGAGTGCCTAGTCCAAGGATGCAGGTGATAGGTCTTAGCACTTTTACACTCTGGGTTACTGACACCATCTAACAGTGTCTACCTGGTCCTCAGTTACGCAGCAGCAGCAGCAGCAGCAGCAGCAACAGTTCACAGTACACGGAGCTCTGTGGGGCTCGGTTCTGCCTGAGCGTCCTCTCTGAGTTTGCAGAGCAGGCTCATGAAATCGGCAATGTTAGCCCTGTGTGTAGACAGAAAGCCAGAGCCTAGACAGGCTAATGTGATTTGGCAAGGTGCTGCACTAGGAACTGTCAGTCCATCGCTGATGCTGGGGAGCTCCGAGCAGTGTTAAGTGAAGACGACATCCTCACGGTGTGGGGGATGGAAGCTAGCAACTAATGCGACCTGAAACCTGGTTTAAATGTGTCTGTAGAGACCAGATTCAAGCGGGGCGGGGGCTACCTCCTCTTGGAAGGACTCTGTCAAGTGCAAAATGAAGAAGACCGGTGTGGGTGAGGGGGTGGATTGCAGGAGGGTTCCAGGATCAGGAAGCCAGTCCTGCGCTGTAGTAAGCTGGAACCTCCTGCTTTCCAAGGCATTCCAGAACTGGCCTGCAGGGAAGTTGGGGTAGAGGTAGCAGGACCCCTGCCATCTAGATTATTCTTAGAAATTGCATTCTACCAAAAAAGAAGCATTTGCTTAGTTGCTGTTTTATCTGAAGACAATTGAAAGACCAAAAGCAGGACCAGTGAGCATTTGCCAACTGCCTTCTTGGTGTCAGGTGCTGCACTGGTACGCAACCTGCATTCTCCTCATTCTTCTTGACAACAACTCATTTTAAAGAGAGACAAATTAAGCCTCAGTAGATCTAAGGATCTTACTTGAGGTGCAACCAGAAAATATTTAAAAGAACTGGGCTGCAAGGAATGGAGGCCTGCTTGATGAAAAAGCCCATGTACTTCATTACTGCCTCCTCAAGGAGGGAATTAGTACACTTGAGTTAAGAGGGAGAAGCAAGAATCTGGTGAATTGGCAAAGGTGGGAGCGGAGCCATAGTGCAAGGCTCTAGAGAGTATTTCTGTTATGGTCATCTTCTCTAAATTTAAGCAGATTTTTAATAATTGAAGGACAAGTCTGAAGTGACAGCTGAAAATATAAAAGTGAATAGCCTTGTGTGGCCTGTGAGATGTCAAGAAATTCAGAAGTATTATTATAAGTTATCTCATGGAAAAATGCAGAAGATGACTCTTGTCTAAAGAGTTTGTGGCTTTATCAAAGACTGATTCACAAGAGACTGATGTACAAACCTCAGTACAAGCCTAAAGGATAGGAATAAGAATATAGGACTGAGACCAAATTCCAAAGAACGGGAACCTGTGAGGATTGTCACAGAGTAAGGCTTAGAATGAACTGAAGCTTGCAAAATTGTTAGGAGTACAGAGGGCCTTTTTGAGTGAGTTTTAGAGTAAGGCCAGAGGAAGTAAAAGTCCTGTGGATGGGGAAGAGGGCTCCTTGTGCTCACAGTTTTCCTTATCTGATGGGTGCTTCAGCTTTCCCTTTGCTCTCATCAAGTGACAGAGTTCAGCACCTGTCACAGTAACAGTCATCACTGGCCCTACCAAGCCCTTACCTTCTACCGGAGGTGTCCAACGTGCAGCCCATGGGCCGCATGCAGCCCAGGATGGCTGTGAATGCAGCCCAACACAAAATTGTAAACTTACTTAAAACATTATTAGATTGTGTGTGTGTGTGTGTGTGAGAGAGAGAGAGAGAGAGAGAGAGAGAGAGAGATTGATTATATGTTGTGATGTATTTAATGTGTGATCCAGGACATCTCTTCTTCCAGTGTGGCCCAGAGACGCCACAAGGTTGGATACCCCTGTGACTATGCAGTGTCTCCTGCAGCCCTCCCAGGACAGGGAGAAGCTCTTTTTCACCTAGCAGAATGTGAAGGGAGACTTGACGAAACAGCCTGCCCAGGCTCGAATGTTACTGGTAGTGCAGAAGTGGCATTGGAGTCCAGGTGGTCTGATGACCCACAGCCCATCTTTCTAACCACTGGACCTGTAGAGCAAAGAGGTGAATAAGAATACACTTAATGACACTGAGTTCCAGTTCTTTACTGATTAGTCTTGGTCTTGTGTTTACATAGACTTCATGATCCCCACCAGGATTTTATGGGGACTCCTTCAGATAGCAAAGTTTTTTGTGTGGTCCCTGTTCCTGCAGGGCTTCACTGAGGGTATGTCTTGCCTGGCAGGACTCGTGTGTGTGGTGCTGTCTTTGTTGCCTTTGTGTGCTGTATCAGCTTTGCAGGGTCTTGCGCTTCCTTGCACTCGGCAGACACCGCCCCTCTGGCTCCCACCCTGCGCCATGCTTCACTTTGACCAGGTGCCATATAGTCCTCACACTGAGACCCTCCGAGTTGCCTGGGGCCTGGGAACCTATCCAGCTCCAGCCCTTCCACTTGTCAGTATCTTTTTGTTTTGTGTGTTAATTGGCCAATTTTCTAAAGAGCTAATTGGCGCCATAATCCCTGAAGCCTGCTGTGTGCCCGAGTGACAGGTTTCTCTGCCTCAGAGTTTCTGCATGTCCCCGGTGTCTCTGGCTTTGACTGTTGTGGAGAAATCTGAAGCAAGTTTGATTCCCTGTTTGGGAATGTCCACTGTGTGCATATCCACAGGCACCTAGCACTTCACATGGGTTTTACTGAGTGCATTTCCAGTTTTGGTGATGTGGAAGGTGATTGTCAGTACCTCCACCAGGGGTGTTCCATGGGCTTTCCTCTCTGTCGGGCTTTGGGAGGACTTGTCCCATCAGGAGAGCAGCACTGGCACTGGTGAGAGGCTGTGCCTATCTCATGTTGCTATTAAATGGTCGGGCCAGGCAAGTAGCTGGTAGGGAAGGAGCAGCTTAACGTGGTGGAGATAGAGCAGGGTTCGGAGATCCCAGAGTTCTGCAGGAAATGGGCCAGGAGACTCCACGGAGTGCTTGCAGCAGCCTCTGAAAGCTGTCCCACTCCAAACATGCTGCTCAGGCAGGACGCATCTCTGAGCTGTCTGTAAATGGGTGATAACGGTGGCTGTCAGCTCATACTTGGTGAAGTGTGTCAAGTAGTGCCTGGACAGAGTAAGCAGGTGGTAATTCTCAGCAAATAATAAGAATATTAATGATAGTGTCACTAATAAATTTTAAGTTTTCTTCTACTAAATCTGACTGCAGTCTCAGAATTATGCTCAGCACAGGCCTCTGGCAGCAGTGCCTTTGATGAGAGCTGGCAAAGGAGAGAAAAGCCTGTTTGTTGTAGCTGGTGTGGCATGGCCGGAGAGATGGGGTAGTGGAGAGAACCCCCTGCGCCTTGCTCAGTCACATCTCCACTGGGTTCTGTCTTCCATGTCTGCAGAGGTTTTTCTGGGATTATGGGGTAGCTTCTTCAGGAGCTGTCTTTGCGGGGGAGGTGGTGTATGCTGCTGTGAAGGATAGGTTACTAAACCAGTGACTAACGAAGGGGGAGAGGAAGGGAGAGAGAACATCGATTAGTTGTCTCCCACACACACCTGGACCAGGGATCAGACCCGCAACCTTTGGTTCCTGGATGATGCCCCAGCCCAGTCACACTGGCCAGATTCTTAAAGAAGACTTAAGATAAGCACTGTCATGTCTGCCCTTTGACCTTGGAAGGTAGGGCCAGTGTTAGCAAAGTTGAAATGATAACACTTTGTTTTGGTTGTGATTATAAAAGTAATAATGTACTTACTGAAGAGATCTGGAAAATACGGAAAAGAAACTAATAATTTTTGTGCTAGCCCTTGGGCATATTTTGTTGTTATCTTTAATGCTTTTTTAAATATGTTGCAAAGATATCATTTTGTGTGTTTTTTTGTTGTTGTTTAAATCTAATTCTAGATAAGGAGTTTCTTCTGTCATTGAAAAGCTCTTACAAACAATTTTTTACATATTGTATGGATGGACATTATTTATTATAAATAATTAGGAGGTTATATTTACGACTTTTCACTCTTTCAAAGGGACTATAGTGAGCTTTTGCACATGTTTCCATATGTTGGGTCACCTAGCTGCGGCTTCCCAGCTCTGTGGCTGAGCATTCGAATTGGAGAGCTATACAGCTCTGGGTTTGAGTCCTGGCTGTGGGATCCTGGAGTTGCCATTTATCTAATGAATACTTAGTTTATAAATTGGAGACAATAGTATTTGCTTCAGAGACAGTTTGGGTGGCTTTAATGAAAATGCTGGCAATGTGAATAGTAATGTGTAACATCTCAGAATATTAATTTTGTCAGACTCTTACTACATCTTGCTTTCTCAAAAGGTTATCCCAGCTCACCTTCCTGTCTAGGGTAAGGATGTCGGTAAAGATGACAGAAAATAGAGCCATTTTCATTTCATACCAATTCAGCTACTTGAGGTAGTAAGCAAGGCTTGGGGACCCTGGTTTTCAGATGTAGCTGTGTGGTTCCCTCTGAGCACCCCGGAGATGGCCTGCAGTGGTTTGTAATTGTGCTGTTAATGGCATGCAAGGCTGGGTGGCAGGTGGCCTGAACCAATACAGGAGGAAGCCAGCACATGAGGTTAAGCAAAGTGCCTTGGGGCCTTCCTTGTGCCCCAGCAGCCTGCCTGGCTGTAATCCTCTTCACTGCATCATGGGTTCCTTGCGGTACCACTGTCAGGAGACAGGCCCTTCGGTAATTTTTGTCCTGTGGTGGGTTGAGGACATGCTAAGCAAGTGGGATGGGATGCTTCTGCTATGCTTGCTCTGGTGGGTGCCTGTGGCATGAGGTGCTCCTTGGGATTATAACGCAAAATGGCATAGTAATGATTCTGAGTAGTTGTAACTGCACCCTGCAACATTTGCTTACTCAGTTTGTGAGGTGCTAGAGTGGGCTTCATCCTGGTCTGTGGGAAGCTCCTGGGTGCCTCCCCAGAGTTCTCTCTGTAGAAATGTGTCAGCACATCTTCTCTAGCACTGGGTTCAGAAGAAATGCACTCAATTACTCTGCCATGGCTTAATCATATGCTTCAGGTATCTGAGTTCTTGCGTTCTGTTCTGAGGGGAAGAGATTGTTTCTCTGGTCTCCAAGTGCGCCTTTGGCTGGCATTTGCAGTGTGCTTGGGTTTGCTGTGCTGGGGCAGAACGGTGTCATTTCCTTTGCTCCTGTCACTTTAGGTTCTGAAAGGCTCTTGGACATCTCCTGGCACATTGACAGGAGTCAGTGTGATCCCAGGAAAGGTCTTGAAGGGAAGGGGAGAGTAAGCTCACTTCTGCTGGGGGCTGAATTGCATGGATCAGCTGCATTGATGATTCCAAAGCTTCAGAGCTCTTCTGTCCTGTCTGTTTGGTGAATGCTAGTTGGTCTTAGCCTTTTCAACCTTGGGGTTAGCCTTGCCCTGCCTGACACCAGCAGTGCCCTCCCAGCTCAACTCCTGCCAGCTTCTCCTCCTAGGAGGTGCACCCTCCTCCTGTCTGTTGCTTAACTCTCAGGCTCTCCCTTTGCAGCAGCTTCTTCCGAGGGCCTCATTCTTCCATTAACATTTTAAAACCATGCACACTTGTAGCTTTGTTTAAAGCCCCTCTGAAGAAAGAGGTGCACGGGTATGTGTCTGTGAGGAGTGGTGAGAGCTGAAGCAGACTGAGAGCAGGCTGGTGGGAGCCCTGGTTTGGCAGCTAGCACACTACAGCATGCTAGGATGCTCTGGAAACACGTAAGGTCTCTAATTTGCTGTTTCAGTTAGTTCCTTCTGCTTTTGAGCTTAGATTAAAAAAAAAAAAAAAAAAAACCTTGAAGGCTTAATGCAAGGTTTTCTAAATAATTGGAGCAGATATTAATAGATTAAAAATAAATAAAAGTGATTTATAATTAGCTCATTAACTGTATTAGTAAATAGGTATTTTAAAGAGGATGGCCTACTCCTGAAAATAGAAGTGATTTAGCCACTCATTCCCTCGTTTGCTTAGCAGCCCATTTTTTCTAGTTAGTGAGGAGGGTGCCGACTGAGACTTTATCTATGTGGTAGACTGGACTCTTACTCTGTCCTCTCACTGTAAGTCCATCGAATTGTGCTTTGAAAGCTATAAAACTTCAGTAGGTAGCTCCAAATATTTTAACTAAGGCATGGTTTTGCAAAAAAGACAATGAACTTTGGTGGAGTCAGAGGGAAGGGAGCACCAATTTCTGAGAAATCACTGGCTTTTTAAAGCTTTTGAAGTTTTTAAAAGTAGTTGAAGGGAGGGGAGAGGGAGAAAGTCACAGTTGAAGGCAGTAGTACTTTCTGTTGCCTTTTACATCATAATGGAAAAGCCTGTTTTTCCCCAAGCCTTTGGAATTGACCAGGTTCATGGGGTATGTTAAAGGTAAACCACCTCACCTGGTTAACAGGATGACACCTGATTAAGAGTGGGGACAGGGACTGTGGGGACCAGTGTGGTGAGTTCTAGAGTTCAGTGAGGTGGAAAGGTGTTGGCTATGTTAACACTTTAGAGCACGGCTCCTATTCAGTGGGTTCAGGTGCCGAAACTTCTTGTATGCACACCAGAGGAGGTTCATTCAGCTGGCTTCTCTCTTTCCTTAACAAAATGATGAATAAAACCTGAACTCTGAACTTCATAGCTTTGCTCAGAAGCCGCCATGGGACTTATAGTCCAGACGAGCAGGCAGACCGGCCTGTGCTTCCCCCTCGCTGAACAGACCAGACCAGCATTCCTAACCGATTGGAGTGTTTCCTTTGCCCCTTTTGTTCCCACAGTTTTATTATAAACACATGTTGTTGTCCTCTTCAGTCAAGTACAAAGAGGTCACCTTTAAACAGCTTACAGATTGGAGGTGGGAGCTGGGAGGTTGGCGTGGGGGAGCCAGATTTCTGTCTGGGGCTGGATACCAAGTCTTCCAGGTGGGGGAGTCACAGAAACAGGGAGGAATAAGGATGCTTCCCCTCCTCGTACCCCTTCAGAGCCAGCTGGATCTACCTGGCTTTGATTCAAAGTTAGACACTGTTGGGAACCATGAACCCCCCGCCAGCTGAGCTTCTAAAATCAAAAATCCTCCCCTGAAATGGTCATCTGTTTTCATCAGTAGTTTCATTAGCTATGAAATTAGTTTGGTTCTCTGAGTAATCCATCTTATGCTCTTTTAAAACCGCTCTCAGGTGGTGTTTATAAATATTTACTGCAACCATATACCAGATACATCCTAGGATAGATACTAAAACATTACTGATCTTGTATTTGCTACTAAAAGCAGAAATTAATTTAGGAAATATACTGTACTAAAAATTGAGAAGTTGGTCATTACCTTTTGAATGGATCTGTATTCTTACAAGAGAGCCTTTGTAGATGGGAATGTCTGGTTTAAACGTACCCTAGAAAATAATGCTTTAGAAGTCTATTCTCCAGAAGTTTTGTGATTGAAACAAATTCCCTGGAAACTCTGGTCGCACCATTTTAAATAACCAGAAAATTAATCATTCAAACCTGTTTCCATTATGACATACATGTCAACCTGAGATACTTCAAAATTGAATGTCAAAGTCGTACCTGATCTGTAAGGGCAAGTCATCATCACTAGAGTCTCAGAATTCCCCTTCTGAGGCAAGCCATCAGAGGTGAGCTGCACTCACACATCTCGATGCTCGCAGCGCTCCTTTGTGCACAGGACAGCAAACCTTCTTTCCCCCGTGCATGTCCACATTGATAACCTAAAATGAGGCCGAAGCCACCACTACAGTGCATTTGGGAGCTCTGCTCCCCTGGCATTGTCTCTTTCAGCCCCACAGCAGTCTGCACGCTGGCCTTTCAGCCGTCAGTGTGGTTTGTGGAGTTTGTTCGTGGCCCCATAGCTGGAGAGTGGCAGGGCAGGCCTCATGCCCCAGTGGGTCCTCGCTGGTATTCTTGCTGCTTCCCCAAGATGCCTTGTGGTCAACATCTAATTCCCATATTTTGTTGGATCTAAAGTGCCATTGCTTGCAAAAAGTTGATCTATTTGAAATTGTTTTTAGTGGGTCAGAAATGAAAGTTTCACAGAGACAACTTCCTACATAGATCAACTGATGTTAAAAGATGCATGTTTGTGGAATGTACCATGAGGAAAGAAAAGCATTTAATTTTAAACTGATCTGATGCTCAGCCATTGATTGTTCTCATGCATGTAACTAAAATCATACATGACATGTTTAAATGTTAAGAAAAAAGTGCATTTTAGTGATAATGGAAGAATAGTCTGTGCTTTGCTCAATTCTATCCATTACTTTGGAAAGTGTCCTAATTGGGCACCATTGTTACTAACATCTAGTTAAGCTGTTAAACCATAGTTTCAAAATTGTAGCAGTAAGTGTTGTGTTTAGGTTATATCAAAACTGTAATGCTTAATTTCGACTCACATGGCTCTTTATTTGTCCACATTTAGGTGTAAGATTTTAAAACGTTTATTTTAGAGAAAGCTTGGAGAGAGAGTCTCTAGACCCACTAGAAAGTGTTTTATCACTTGCCTTGGTCTCCTGGAGGGTGTGAGCAGGTGAGGGGTGCTCAAGCAGTCCTGCCGTTCTCTGTGGGGAGCTACTTCCTATTTTCTTGGCTTCTCTGCCTCCAATGATGAAAGGAAGGAGTAGGGATCTGGGAGAGGAGTTGGAAGCCGTTTATCCAGTTTGGAAAACCTCAAGAAATGTGTTCTAGCCGGGCTGTCCATGTCAGCCTTCTTTTGAGGTCGGTGTTACTCAGCTGTCTTGGGTTGAGTTAAGGAAGAAACAGCCGGAACTGTGCTGTCCCAGATGGTAGCCACTGGCCACATACAACTGTTTAGATAAGGAAATTAAAAATCAAGGTCCTCAGTTGCCACATTCCAAGTGCTCCATTCAGGAAGTCCTCTTCGCAGCACCCTGCTAGATTCACATGGGTTCGTCTGTCCTTTCCCTGTGGCAGCCCTGCTCGCCTGTGCATTGCTGCTCATGGTTTTGCTAGGGTCTGACCCCTTAATCCATACCCAGGTGGAATGATTGTACTCTGTCAGTGTGCTGCTTTTTATGAGCTGGAATGGGAAAAGGCATCAGGGGTTAGAAGCCTGACTGACTTGATATTCTTTTCCTTTTTTTTTTTTTTAAATTAAGGAATCTATATTCATTGTTAAAATTAGAAAATGCATATAGCAAAAAGAATACCAAAACCACAAGTAATCTTATATGATATAGAAATATAGTTGACTTGTTTTGTGTTGTATTTAACATTTTGCTATTTCTAAATGTTAAATATAAGCAATGATGCAATGAATATTCTCATGGGTGAACTTTTGTGTATGCCATTATTGTTTTTCTTCTAAAAAGTATAATTATCTTTTTTCTTTTCATTTTTCAATTTATGTGTATGATGAGTACGTTCTTGTAAAAACAACTCAAGCAGTATGAAGGCATCTGGAGTAAAAGTGCATGTTCTCTCACCCAGCTCATCCCAGTCTCCTGGGGAGGAAGGCCTGTTGACATGTGGTCTTTTAGACCTCTGGTATGTTCATGTTCATATGCGGCTGAACATTCATCTGTAAATGGGGCCATGTCTTTCTTTTGTCTTTACACGGGGTCTGTCATGAGATTGTTCCCTATCAGTGCGTGCATCTTTCTTGTTCTTAATGAGTGGACAGCATCTCCTCATGTGGGAATGTCCCTGTGACCAACAGCCCTGCAGTGAGCATGCCTTATAGATTCTTGTGTATGCTTCAGTGTTTTGTTGGCGCCGGTTTCCAGAAGCAGAATTGCATGGGGCTCAGAGATGGGTAAATGGCCAACTTCTCCTGGAGTGTGCCAAGTCCAGGTCTCCATGCACTTGCTAAGAGGACTGTTCTTTCTGCAGAGTCGGATCCGCCCTATTTTTGTCGTGTGTAGTTGTCATTTGCTTTTGAATTTGTTTACACTCAACGTTTTTTTTTTTTGATAGAATTTCTTTGTAATTATTGGAGTCTATCAGTTTTTGCATTGTGCATGTTGTTTTTCAATTGCATTTGGGTAGGCCTCCTTCAAGTTTGAGGTAGCTAAAGGTTCCCCGTGGTTATTTTCTTCTTCTTTTTGATTTTCTGCAGGTAAAAATTTTAACTATGTGCCTGTAACATTTTCAAATGTAGAACAAGGTGGGATTCTCACTTTGTTGTTTTCAGGCTACTCTGTGAGGGTTAGTTTTGGCTACAAAGAACAAAAGTAACAGAGTGATGGTGATGTTAATCCCATTGGTAGCACCCGATTGTGAAAGTGTATTGTTCTTGCCCAAATATGCAGTTTCTTAAAGTGATGAAAACCACTTGTAATGTTAGTATTGAATAAAGTAATCCAAACTGTTTTATTTAGCAGTGTTTATATCTCTAAAAGGACAGTTGGCCATTTAAATAGGTTCTCCTGACAAATCAAGTTGGCCACTACAGGCGTAAAATACTACTTCTTGGAGTGTTCATTTTTGATGTTATTTTGTAGAGCATGTAGATTTTAAATGACAAGGTCATAGCAAATATTTATCAAAACTTGATTTGATTCATTCCACACATATTTATTGAATGCTTGCCATGAGCAAACACTGTTCTGGTGCTGGAGACCAAGCAGTGGGCGGTGAGCCCTTTTTCTCCTGGAGGTTGGTAGGCTGCCTTCCCTGGGTGGAGATAGACTCCAGTCCATTACCACTTACTTGGCTCTGAAGAATGCAGGGGGGTGGGGGAGGAGGGGGTGCTGGGCTTGGCCAGGAAGAGGGCACTGCATCCCCTGTCCTGTGGCTTCTGTTGATTGTTCTGATTCCACCGTTTTTCTGGGGCCCAACACCAGTGCTCCCTCACTGCCTGATCCCCCTGCCTCTCACCCTTGGTGGGTCCTTTCTCCTTTGAGGGTTCCACCCAGAGCCCCAGCAGGAGGAGGCGGCTGTCTGCCTCTGAGTCTGCCCAGAGGTCATGATGGCTGTTAGGCCTTCCTTTGTCTTTCTGTACCGAAGGTATCATCACAGTCCAGAGCCACACAGTCCTCTGGTGGTTCCAGGAGTCACGCGGTGCCTTCAAAGCCCCAGCTTGCCTCAAGGTAGGGCCAGTGGGGTTTGGCCAGCAAGAGCCTGCAGGTCCAGCCAGTTACCCAGCAGCATCTCTTCTATTCCCAGAAGGCAGAGCCCAAATACTCTTACATGTAGTGTTTGTTAGAGCAGTTGCTAGCTTTGAGATCCACATTAGCGCATGTTTCAGATAGGTGTATTGTCAGTGTGTAGTACTGGTTGAACACACCACTGAAATCAGGGAGGCCTGTGTGTCCCACTTGGCACCTTCCTGCTCTGGGAATGTGAGCATGCTGAGACCCCATCATTAATTTCTCCTAAAACATTGGGGGGGAGGTGGTGTTAGATGACTCTCACGTCATGAGCCAGTCTACAGACGCGGGAAAACCGACAGTGCTGCACAGATCGGGCAGCGTCTGCGCAGCGTGGCGGACTGGCTCCCTTCGCGCCTTTCCTGCCCTGTATGTCCAGGGCCCCAGGAAGCCGAGGAGGGCCTGAGATGTTGTTATTTCAGAAGTGTACAGCTTGAGAGAACATTGACAGGATGTTCTACTCTGTAAGTGCAGACCTGCAGTGACATTTGGCAAATTGGAGTGCCCTGTTGACAAGATGATTTAATGTATTACATTTGTGGGACGTGGGGAGAATTTGAGCACACTGGCCTTAGTATTCTTCTTCCATGATTTTGGGCCCATATCTTAATTATCCTAGGCCCATGTCTTAATTTTTGTCTCCAAATTTCTGTATTCCTGTTGTTCTCAGACAGAACCAAGCGGTGCAGGAGAGCGTGTGCCCTTAGTGCTTCAGGTGTACTAACTTCTCACCCAGGGTGACAGCTGGGTCCGTAGCACAGACTGTTCTCACAGGGAGCGCAGTGCACCTCCCAGACTGCTCTCTACAGCCAGGTCCTGCCAACAGGGGAGGAGTCACCGTGGCTCTTCGCTGCTGTGGGCATGAACCTGCTAACGACATACATCTAGACCTACTGACAACATTTCCAAATGGTTCGGAATTTTAGGTAACACCTCAGACTTTAACATGTCTGCTGAACTGCTGGAAGAGATGTGTTAAATGCTTGGTGTATAGTTGGTGCTCAGTAACTGGTGAAACAACGGAAGGTTTACCCTCAGTATCTTGGAGTTAGATATTTTGGAAAACATACTGCATTTTAGTGTTGCATGATTTTCTACTTTTCTGGATTTATTAAAACACTGGATCCTTGCTCGCTAAGTTGGCAGCGTGCTTGGGTGAAGGCTTTTTTCTTTTTTTCTTTTTTTAAGTTAAACATGTTGAACAAAATTATGTTCCAGTGATGGCCTGAGACTGCAGATATACCATGAACAAGAGTGTTGAGGACTTATTTCCTGCTGGAGTTCCTCTGTGCTTTCCGTGGCCTTGAGTAGCCTTTAGACCTGCTGATAATGTCAGGAATGGTCACTGCAAATGAATTTTGGGGGTGGGGGAGGCAGTATTTCAGGTAAGAAAATTGAAGTCAGACTTGAACAAGAGTCCCATATAATACATAAGAGAACATGATGCTCTTTACCTTTGTAACTTGATATTAAAGAAGTATTGTTAAGAAGTATTGCCTGCTGTTATGTAGACTATTTTGCTAGCTATTGAGCTAACATTATTATTATAATATTATTATTGATCTACTTTCATCTTTTATTTGCTTTTCTAAATGAAGTTGGAAGCAGGTGAATTTGATTTGTCATAGCTTCTAGGATTGGCTCATTCCCCTCCCTCTAATTCATCTCTAAAAGAAATGGAGGATGACTGTCTGTCCTTCCCCCAGAAGGACTCTGTGAAGCAGGTTGTTGGCCCTGAAACTTAACTCCACAAGTCATTGCCACCCCCACAGGACTGGCTTTTTGCCCATGGGGCTGAGAGTGACGGTGACTTTTGAGGCAGAGGTGAGGTGTTGTAAGGTGGCCTTTGGAGCTCATTCCTCTCTGCTGAAGACTTTTGTTAGGGAAGAAAGGGAGGGGCCATACCTGCCCACATGCATTTGGTTGTTGACATCCTTGCGTCTGATGCATAAGGAGAGAACACTTGAGTATTGAGTTAAATGGGGCTTTTCTGCCTCCAGGGACAGTGTCTCTGTGTAACAAGGTTGGGAGGCACTGGGCACTAGATCCAGCACATTGTCAGTGGGTGGGAAGGCAGCATCTGACTATTGAGACTTAACTCTCAGGCTTGCTGAGCATGCCTGTCTTCCTTGTCTCTCATGTCCCTGTGCCTCGCCCGTCTTAGACCATCCATGCTTAGTGTGGGCACCAGAGGTGCCCACGGCTCAGAGCACATCAGAGTTGGGGTGACATGCCTGGGGTGATGTGCTTTACTGTGACACAGCAACTGGAATTGTCTTCTATCTTTCATGGGTGGAATTCTCTGTTTCTCAATGTAAGGCCACTGAAATGATTCTTTTGGATAATTCTTAAAATGCCAATCAGAAGTTTTGGTAGGTGATCTTAACAAAGTTTACTCGTGTTAATCTGTGGTGCCAAACAATTGTGTAATTAATTGGTCCATCACAGAGTGTCCATTATGTACTTTCAGAAGAGAAGAGAAACTGGGTTGTAAGTGGCCAGAAATATATTGTAGTGTCATTCTGATTTAATGAAAGGGTCAAAAGTGTGGTTCAGTTCCATTGTAACTCTAGTGTGTTTTCTCTTTTGTCCACTAGACTTCATGAGGAAATCATTGACTTTTATAACTTCATGTCCCCTTGTCCTGAAGAAGCAGCCATGAGAAGAGAGGTGGTGAAGCGGATTGAAACTGTGGTTAAAGATCTTTGGCCAACGGCTGATGTGAGTACAGTCTTTGCACTTGTATGTACATGAGCACCTGAGATTGTAACATGCCTGTCATGTCTGTGCAAACCTGTGTCTCCTCATTGGCCCAAGGCAGGATTCTCCAGGTGAGGTCCTGGGCCGGGTGGCAGCACCTCAGCCGGAAGTTGGTTGGCGATGTGCCTGCAGACCCCTTGCGGGGGTGGGGGTCTGTGTCTGACTCACCCTCCTGAGTGTGGTCCCAACACATTCAAGTGTGAGGACCACGGGTTTTGTGGAAGGGTTTTTGGAGTGGTGTGATTGTTTTTCTTTTAAATTTACCTTAAGGTTAGAAATTTTTCCCCCTCCCCCACCACTCATCATAGTGTAAGTTAATTTTTGTGAAAATTGAAAGTATTTCCTCACACACCACCTGTACAGTAAATGAACGAGTGTCCATTGAGGTGAGGGCCACTGGCATTTCTATCCTTGGCACAGGCACTGAACACGTCCTTTGACCAAGACAGGACGGCCCGCCCACAGGCTCCTGTCCTAATCGGCCGGCCTGCCCTAGTGGTGACCAGTGACTGTTACTGCTGACCTACCAGTGATGGGGATGAGCTGGGCTGCTGAAGGGCATGCATGCCCCCAGTGAGCCAGGCAGCACCTCGATTCCCCTCCTCTTTTAAAGTGACTTACATCCTGGGCTTTAAACTTCAGTGCCCTGGGATAGTCCCCCACCTCTGTGTCCTAGCTTTGGGTTTGAAAATTGTTAGAGGGTTTGAGCCAAGTTCCAAAAAGTCCTTGGCTTTGGCAGGTGTGAGTGAGGCTAATAATTGTTTTGCCTCTTAATTCTGAGTTTTTAAAAATTCCTTCTCAGGACAGGTCTTCAAGTTTAAAGGTGAAGGAGATCTCGTTGGGTTGTTTTTGTGTCCCCCGCTGTGCAGGGCAGTTTTAACTTTCCCCAGGAGTAGGAGGGAGACCTTGCTGGTAGTGAGAAGTGGTGGCAGGATGACTGGATTGCCACCTGTTTTAAGACAGTCATTCTCTTTCAGGTCCAGATATTTGGCAGCTTTAGTACTGGTCTCTATCTTCCAACCAGGTGAGTGCCTGTTGTGTTTACGTTTATGGGGATGGGGGATGCTAGTGTATCTATCTGTATTCAGGGCTCAGAGTAGGTTCCTTGTATTCCAATCTAAGGCTAGAAGTATGAGCTGAAGGAAAAGACTATGAAACATGGAGGGGGAATTGCAGGAAATAAAATTTAATTTACTATTATGATAATTGATTGCTTTGTATTTTCCATCTTGTGCTTAATTTGATGGGGTACAAAAGTGCTAGACACTAGAGACATAAAGAAGATGAGTAAGAGGCCTGGGGGGAAAATGCAATAGAAAACATTCTGCTGATATTTTTGGATATGTTTTGAAAAATTGATCTTTTATTGTAATCAAGATTCAAGCAAAATTCTAATTAAACAGTACTTTGTTAGGATTTTTATTTGATAGAGAAATGCCAAACAAGTTTGCATTCTAAAGTCATTCTCCAGTGTTTCCCCTGTCAAGGACTCTTTTAATATCCGAATCAGTTTTTGTACATTGTTTCATTAAAAGTATATATTTTTTGTTAACCCATTGTTAGCATTTGGAGACTAAAAAGGCTGTAATCTCAGGCTACAATCTCAGGGTTGGCGTTGGCAGGGCCGGTGTGAAACTGAACAGGTTCGAGGTATCCAGGATTCCCGGGTCAGCAAGAGTGATCCAGTGTAGACAGCACAGAAGTAAGGACGCAGAAACCTCAAGAGGGGCAGGCACTGTATTTCAGTCCCTTGTTACATAGTAATGTTGGGAGACTGTCAGCCTTTTTGCTTCCAGTCTTTATGTTACAAATACTTCCATAAGCTGCATTTCCTCTCCCTGAGAGGGATATGCATCATGAGGTTACCTATGGCCCTCGAAGGAGGCGGGATCATGTGTACCGTGGGACCAGCCCACCCCAGATGCCTGTGTTCCTGAGTTGCGAGGTGAGCAGCTCACAGCCACTTTTCTTTTATCCAGTGACATTGACTTAGTGGTCTTTGGAAAATGGGAGCGTCCTCCTCTCCAGCTGTTGGAGCAGGCCCTGAGGAAGCACAACGTGGCTGAGCCAGGCTCCATCAAAGTCCTGGACAAAGCTACAGTAAGTTTGGGCCTGCCCTGATGCCTGTGTGATTCCCTGAGGTTGTCTGCAGCAGGTCTTGGTTATGTTTCTGAACTTCTCTATTTCTGGTATAAACACACTTCGGTGTTGTTTTCTCATAGTTGGGATCACCATGTTCAGTGACAGTCTGAACTGCAAGTTGTGAGAGCATCCCGCTGTTCTCAGCGCTAGTGTTGACCTGTTAGGGTGTGTAAGGAAAGGATGTTAGTATCTGAAACGAGACATGTGCAGTTGCTGCCCTTTCTGGAGTCTGCAGCTGAATGACTAAACCATGGCTTTTACTACCTAGAAAAAGATTACTGTTTGCCAAGTTAGACTTCAGAAAGAAAAACTTACCTGTTCCTTGCACTGTTCTAAAAATACAGATTTATGAAAAACCTTTTATTGGGGAGAAGTTGGAAGATGAGACTGATTTTGCAGTGTACTGGTCAAGGTTCCTTTAAGTCCAAGATTAGACAGTGCAGGAACTTAAGTTACTTGCCTGTTACGTGATAGTTGTTAGCTCACCTGTACTACAGGCTAACATTTTGTTTTTAAGTTTTGTTTCAACCTATATGAAGCCAGAGTAAATTTTTTTAGTTGTAAGAAGATTGTCAGAAATTAAGGTGGGAGCTTTCTGATGCTCATGTTGTGGAATTGTTCACTCCCCTGCCTTCTAGCACCATGGATTAGTTTCAGTCAGTTTTACAGCAACTCACGGATATTATCACAGCTAATCCTCCAAGCTAGTCTTATTGGCAGAAACTATTATCTTTCACTTTCCAGGTGAGGAAACTGAGGCATAGAGAGGTTAGGCAATTAGCCCAGAGCTAATTGGGGGTTCGACAGCCGTATCCTTTCCCGTGTTGCCAGAGGTCCACTCTCACTGGGGTGTCCTTGGCAGTGGGCCCCAGTGAGCATTTTAGGTCAAGCCATGTGCTGAAAAGTGTTTCTGTATTGACTTCTAGACGCTTTAAACCTTTAACTAGACCATGATTGTTTTGATGAAGGGAACTTCCTTTTTATTCCTTAAAGGCTGAATAAACAAAACATTAACTTTTCTTCTGGAAAAACACAATTTTTGGTGGGGGAGGTGATCTGAATAGTTGCTTGGGCATCTTTGATGAGGCCAGTTTTGAGTGCCTTTTGGTGATAATTTCAGTTAATGAGTATTTCCAAAATGGCCTTTTATTCTCTGATTTTTAGGGCAAAAAATTTTTTTGAGTTTGTTTTAAAGATTGAAACCCAAAGTAAAATTGTTTGGAGAAGCAACATCAGTACGAATTACAATTTTAAAAATGGCTTTAAGTTAGTTTGAATGTTTTCAGAAATTCTAGCAAGCATATTTTGGGGAACAGGAGTTCATCCCCACCACCAGGCCCTCTTGGTGGAACCAGGACTTAGCTAGCCTCTCCTCGTGGTAGGCAGGCGTGTTCAGTCTGGGCCTTCCACCCCTCTTCCTCCTTCCCCCAGGCAGCTGTTCCCCTTTGCCCCCACCCCCTTGGCAGAAGCATACAGTGTCTGTGATTGATGCTCAGTCACTGGCAAGGTGCTGAGTCATGCCAGCAGGGCTGGGCAGAGCTGTGGGCGGGACTAAGGGTGGTAGTCTTGGGTTCCAGGGACTAATGAGGTTAACCCTGGCAGAGTTCCTTTTCTTTAATCCCCAAGCCCACTTTGTGAATAATATTTCAAAAGCATCTCTGTACAACTTTGGAAACATTTTGATGCATGATCATGGAGACTGCTGCGTATTGAAGCACAATTTTTCAAATTAAATTTTTGCAGGTACCAATAATAAAACTCACAGACCAGGAGACTGAGGTTAAAGTTGACATCAGCTTCAACATGGAGACTGGGGTCCGGGCAGCGGAGTTCATCAAGAATTATATGAAGGTACTGCTATCAGCAAGTTAGCACAATAAAAATCAGGGACTTAAGATGTTAATGTTGGGTATTGTTTCTCCTATAAATGTTAAAAACTTTAAACTTGATTATAATAGAGACTGTGCAGTTGAATTACTTATCCTACAATATTATTCTAGGGAAAGAATATTGAATAATAATCTGAAACTACTTAGCTGTTCTTCTGATTTACTTTCCTTGGCTAACCATTTCATAAATTTGAGTGTTTTTTTAGAGAGCTCTGTGAAATGTTCTTTCCAGTTTTTACAAAATGACCATCCTTGCAGGTCCATGTGCCTGATATGCAAGGGAGTCCAGGACCCACTGGACTGTGAATGTATCATGACACATTTAGATTTACTTACTTAGTCTTGAGCCTGGGGATGGCAGAGCAGACTTGTTTATTGAAGGGACTGATTTTGGACGCTGACCAGTTAAACAGATGGTCTTTCCTCCTGTTACAGTGGAAGTGGTGACATCCTTGATAGAGGCCACCCAGCACCTGTAGTCTGGGTACTGCCTCTTCCCACAGTTTCAGGGACATTGCTCCTTTCGTTTCCCGTTTTTCTGCATCATGTCCTGTTTGAAGGCTCATTTCTACTTCAGCAGACTTGAAAACAACAGAAGTTTCCGCTGTCCCCCACCCCTTCTCCAGTGTCTGCATTTCCTTGTTATCTTCATCCTGCTCTCCGCACAGGAGGACTGGCCACTCATCCTACTGTTGTCCCCTACCTTGTGAACTGTCCCCCCTCCACCCCTTCTTGCTCTTCTGTGAGTGCCTCTGAGTGCCGAAGGTTCTTGTGTTGGTTCCAGTACCTTCCCTCACTCACTGCTGCACTGCCCCCCACCCCCACCCCTTCGCCTGTGTGGACCTCCACCTGGCATGCAGCAAGCTGTGGGAAGTATTTGAAGGAATGTGCTCATTCATTCTCCGAGGTTCTCTTCATGCAGAGTAGCCCACCGCATAACTTGGGGCGGGCTCCCCAATGGGATCTTAATGAGTCCCTCACAAAACTCACTCTCAGGCTCTCTGGTGTGAGGATGATTAGCCTAGAGGTTTCTAAGGGGCAGGAGGATGGAGGAGGCTTTCTTTTCTACCATGTAAAATTGCTCTGTAAGAAGTTTTCAAAGATATATGAACTAACCAGTAAATATTTTTCTTTTGGAATTTACAGAAATATTCATTGCTGCCTTACTTGATTTTAGTACTGAAACAGTTCCTCCTGCAGAGGGACCTGAATGAAGTTTTTACTGGTGGAATTAGCTCATACAGCCTAATTTTAATGGCCATTAGCTTTCTACAGGTGAGTGTGCTTTCTCTCCAAAATGCTTATAGTGAGACCCGTGTGGGAGCAGCTTCTTCCTCAGTGTTCTGACCAGTTGCTGTGTGGATCCTGGCAGTCCTCCTCTCCCTTCACCTTCTGGTTTGGGTTAGGGGGGGTTGATTTCTGGTTCTTATCAGAAAGCCCTGTTTTGATTAATACTTTTTTCTTATTGTTCCTTTATAGTTTAGTTTGTAGCTGATTTAACTGTTAGAGGAGGGAGGACTTATCTGGTTGTCAGTTAAGTGTATGTTAATCTAAACTTTGATATCTTGAGAGACAAAACCTTCATACCTTGATAGACAGTAGAAAGCATTTTTCTTGGTGCTTGACTATACTGAAAAATCTGTCTCAGAAAATAATTTGAGCCCTGGATAGTGTGGCGCAGTGCACTGGGTGCTAGCCTGTGAACTGAAAGGTTGCCGATTCGATTCCCAGTCAGGGCACATGTCTGGGTTGTAGGCCAGGTCCCCAGTTGGGGGCATATGAGAGGCAATTGGTTGATGTATTTCTTGCAAAAATTGATGTTTCTCTCTCTCTCTCTTTCTCCCTCCCTTCCCCTCTAAAAATAAGTAAATAAAATCTAAAAAAAAACAGAAAACTTTGAGACCATATATATAGTAAAAAATATTGAAAAGAGCCTTTTTTTTTTCCAGATTGACAGAGCTTCAGTATTTTGTCTTGAATTATATATTGCCCTTATTTGGTTGATTACCAGGGGAAAATCTGTCAATAGAAAACCTACTTAAGTGTTAAATACTGTGATAAACTATACTCATAATATAAAAATCTTTAAGTTAATTGAAATATTATTTATATTATTTTGAATGAAGGATTCTTTTCTTTACAAGATCTTGCCTGTATATTTTAGCTGCACAACACTTTCCCTCCAGGTTTATTGTTAATTTTGTATTTGGGATTGGGCTTAGTGAGGGTTTTATGTCCAGAATTTGGTCATTTTCTCATTACCAGGAATACTGCTAGTCAGCACAACTCCTGGGTACACTGCTTTCAGTGTTTTGACTTCCTTGGCCTGTCTTTGCAGAGATGCTTAAAAATGGTGAAGATGGAATTCTGTGCATTTTGTTACAATTTTAATCCTGTTGCCTTGTTTTCTCCTCTCCCCTCCATGATGCTGCCCTTACAGGCATTCTTCCCTGGTTTTTGGACATGATTTTGAATTAAACACAACCTTCTCTTCACTTACTTCCTCATGTATTCCTGATATGAACTATTTACCATTCACGTCTATTGCTCTGGGCTAAGTGCCTCCTGCTGAACTATCCCGTGGGGTCCTCCCTGCGCTCCCGTCACCACCCCGGGAGCCTTGCCCAGCAGGGGTGGGGTTGCCATTGTCATGTCCACATCCCTTCGTGCTTTGTCCCTTTTGCCTCAAAACTGTGACTGTTGTAGCACCTGAGTTCATTTCATGGCTAATTGAGGTAAGAAGACCCAACCTTGCCCTGGGTTATTCTCAGATGTTGGATTTTGACTAAAAGGCAAGGAATAAGGAAGGGAGTAAGATAAAACAAAACTAAGAATGCTACATTTGTGCTTTTGGACGTGCAAATCCCTGGAAGTCCAAGTCCTGAGCCCTAAAAACACTTCCAGGATTTCCTCATGGAGCCCTGTGTTGTAGACTGTACCTCCATCCGGACTTGGACTTTGCTGCGCTGCCCAGTGTAGCTCAGTGCACCTGGCAGTGTTCTCGGTCCGGTCCAGCAAGGGAGCCCTGGGCCAACGGGCCACAGGTGCCTGTTGAGCCCTTGTGCTGTGGCTAGCAAGACCGACAAACAGAATTTTTAATTAATTGTCTTAATTTATTAGAAAATACATAGCTACATGTGGCTCACGGCTGTCCTCGCGGGCAGCACAGTTCTGCGTTGCTTAAATGAGAGTCTCTTAAATCAGTGACTCAGGAGGGTATCAGTAGACAGCGATTTAGGTTTAGAAGAAGTCCATTGCCTACTTAAAGAAATTGTGATGCTCAAGTGAGGCTGATGCCAATCTCTGTGACAAGCAGGGATGTCAGTTTGCTATAAATAAAATGATACAGTACTAATTTCTTATGCAGGGTTAAAATCCTTTCACATTCTGGTTTTCTGTGATACTGTCAGTCTAATACTGCCCCCTATTGATTGTATTTTGGAACAATGGAATTGAGATTAGAGTCTTTAAAATTACTTCTGCCGTCTAGATCAATGGTTTTCAGGCTTTCCCATCTCCTGGCAAACATTAACTAATTACTAAAACTCTGCAGCACTGCAAGAAATATATTTTTGGCCAATTTGACAAAAAAAAAGGTATAATTTTGATTCATTCACACTAGACAGCTATTGTTGTGTTGGCTGTTGTCATTTCTTTGACAGTCTAAGGGAAAAGAGGTCAGTGCCCCTGACTAAATATTTGGGTGATGGCACACTTTCTTATCAGTAGTTGGGAACTTGTGACTAAGCAGGTGTCTCTTTGTAGGAAGTTGCTGTATGGATTACGAATTTCAGAGAACTGAAGTATAGTACAGACATTCAGGTAGAAGGTTTATTTCTTTTGAACTCTCTTTGTTGAGTACGACTCTCCAGGCTCTGGTAGTGCCTCCTTGCAGCTGCTTTGAGCATCATGTGATGGTGCATGAGCGAGTGCTGGAGGAGACCGAGACCACTGGATAGTAGACTTCGTCGCACGCAATCTTCTTTAGAAATGACTTCAATCCATTGCTTTTACAGTTGCATCCAAGAATTGATGCCCGGAGAGCTGATGAAAACCTTGGAATGCTTCTTGTAGAATTTTTTGAACTCTATGGAAGAAATTTTAATTACTTGAAAACTGGTATTAGAATAAAAGAAGGAGGTGCCTATATTGCCAAAGAAGAGATCATGAAAGCCATGACCAGCGGGTACAGACCATCGATGCTGTGCATTGAGGACCCCCTGCTGCCTGGTAAGGGCACCTTGCTCTGCACTCGCCATGAGTGATGTGGGAACATCCCTTCCCTGGTGCGTTGGTGTGGTAGTGGTGGTGGTGGTGGTGGTGTGTGCTCGGGCCCTGCGAGCCAAGGGCAGTTCATTGGATCTGATGCAGACTCCTACTGTCCTAACAGTTAATGGTGACAATTTGCAATTCCTTATTTAACGCTTCTAATTACTTACCACAGAGTTGCAATTTTGTTTATATTCTGTAGTCACTCAGTTAAGAATAAAAGAAAAAATTTACTTTTAATTATAAAACTATTATACATGCATCATAAACCGTTTAATTCCCAGGGGTATGTAACAGAGAAAAGTGATATATGACATAATCCCCTCCCATTTTGGTGTGTATTCTTCCATTTTTTCCTAAATTGGTATTAACGTTCATTATTGTAGCCTTATTAATTAATAAATGGCATCAAATAATAAGCAGATTTGTAACTTGTTTTTTACTTAAAAGTATATCCAAGACCACTTTTTTGTGTGTGTAGGGTCTGCTCTGTAACAGGATTGCCACCCTGGAAGAACCCAGGGCAGGTCTTCAGTTTTCTGGTTTTATTCCTGTTAGCCTGTTTAAGGGTGCTCATATTCCCAGCCTTTGGTGACACTCTTTTAAGTCTTTACCAAGCTGATAAAACCATGCAATATAAATTTATTTTACATAATTTACATTTCTTTAATGATAGTGAGGTTAAACACATTGTTATTTATCAATTCCACAAATGTTTATTGAGCATCTATTAGGTGAGACACTGTTCTTACTGTTGGTGATAAAGTCAGTGACGGACAGGTGACAGAAAAGGTGGTGGAGATGTCAGCTCCAGGTACACTGCCCCTTTGTGTTTCTTTTTGTCTGAGTTATGTGCTTTGTTCACTTGTCTGCTGTGCGGCCCCCTTACTGATTCTGTGACACCTGTGTGTGTCAGGGAGCCTTTTTTTGTTGTGCACACTGTGCTTTTTTTCTCCTCAGTCTGTCATTTGCATCTGGATTTGGTATTTTTTAATTTCTCTCTATATTTAGTATCCTCATATTTAATGATTTTTGTTTTATGGCTTTTGGGGTATGAACTATATTTCTTTTTGTTCCAAAGAAAACACACTGACTGTTCTTTTCTGTTGTTGTTTGTAAATGACGTGATTTATACCATGCCTTTCCAGCAGCAGTTTTCCCAGCAGCATGGTATGACAGGTTTTCATCATCTGTGGTCTGTGATAAGAAGTTAAGTTGGAGACGTTTCTATTGTCTTCAGCGTTTGCTGAAATGTTCTCGAAAAACAAAACCCCACCCTATCACTAGGTTATATTATAATTAAATATGGAAAAGAATATTCCAATACTTAGAACACAGCTTCTAAAAAAAACTTAACTTGTGAAGAAGTTTCATGTAAATTGAAATTAAAGTTAAGCTCCTTAAATGTGGCTTGCTTGGTGACTTCAGCAGCAGCTTCATTTGATTTGCTCCCCAAACCTGGAGTTCAGCCCTGGAACATTCTATCCTAGAGGATTTGCTCCGCAGGTCCCATTGGTGCTGGCTGAACTGTGGTGTGCTCAGGTTAACTGCCTGCGACAGTAAGCTCCCAGTCAGCACGATGGCAGCCTGATTCAGGTTGCTGCTTTGACTTCCTTGTGTTTTTTTGTCACCTGGGGAGTTACTTGACTCTCATAAACTGTCACTGCATCTCGGTGAATGATATCTCTCTTCGTGGGGGTAGACCCTGGTCTGGTGATGCAGATCAGGGCCCTTGGCCTGTGAACACTGTGAGAGGTGTGTGATGATTAGCTAAGGTGTGTTTGCAGGTGCCTGATGCAGCTTTGCTCTTGGGGTCTAGACGTGTTTGAGTGGTGAGTGACCACGTCAGAATAACTTACATGAGAAGATCAGAAACATTTGATGGCTCAAATCTTCAGTCAAGTTTTACAGCTGCCTTTCTGTTTCAGGAAATGATGTTGGCCGAAGCTCCTATGGGGCCATGCAGGTGAAGCAGGTTTTTGACTACGCCTACATTGTTCTGAGTCACGCCGTGTCACCACTTGCAAGGTCCTATCCAAACAGAGATTCTGAAAGGTAACGAGCCAGTCAGCACCTCTGCTGGGCCCCAGGGGCATGGTAGTTGTGCCCTCATTAGCTTCTACAAAGCTGGCGCCCTTTGTCTCTGTCATTTGCTTTCATGAAGTTTAATGGATGTGCCATCAGATTTTAGTAAAATTTGAAAATATCAGTAAAGGAAGACCTTTTAGGAATTTAGGGTGGCCATATTTGATATATTCCAAGGTTAAGAGTTGAAAATTTCTTACTTGAGGAGTTAGCATTTCTTTTTTCAGAATATTTTGTTTGGGGGAGGTGATTCCTGGCTTTTAAAACTGTATAGAACGTGCCCTGACCAGTGTGGCTCAGGTGGTTGCAGTGCCATCCCGTGCACCAAAAGCCTGAGGGTTTGTTTCCCGTCAGGGCACATGCCTAGGTTGCAGGTTTGATCCCCGGTTGGGATGCGTACAGGAGGCAACCAATTGATATTTCTCTCTCACTTTCTCTCCCTTTCCCCACTTCCTCTTTCCCTTCCCCTCTCTCTAAAAGCAATGAAAAAATATCCTCGGGTGAGGATGAAAAAATAAAATAAAATATAAAACTGCCCTGGCTGGCATGGCTCAGTGGATTGAGCGCAGGCTTGGAACTAGAGGGTCGCAGGTTTGATTCCCAGTCAGGGCACATGCCTGGGTTGTGGGCCAGGTCCCCAGTGTGGGGCGTGTGAGAGGCACCCACACATTGGTGTTTCTCTCTCCCTTCCTTTCCCTCTCTAAAAATAAATAAATAAATAAAATCTTAAAAAAAATACATATAAAACTTTGGAATATGATGCTTTTTCTTAAGGCAATCTTCAAAATGTGAATAGTCAACTCTACGTGGATGTGTATTCGAGTCCACAGGCCCCATCCCTTCTCTCTTAGGCACAGCGGTCCATCATTCTCCATTCTGGAACACTTAGGTATATGCTTTCATTGCTAGTGAGAAATATTTATTTCTAACCCCAGAAATGGGGCAGCAGGGTCTCCCCGGTGCCCAGCTTTGGTGGGAGATTAATTCACTTGCATCATCCTAACCACTTATGCAGGAGTATCTTTGTTCCTTCGTGGGAAATTGTTCAAACTAAGAAAAATACCTACTTTTTCTGTAAGAATTTAATTTAAAACTGTAACACTTAGGCCAGTGCTATCTAGAAGAAATATAGTGTGTGCCAAATGGAATTTCAAAGTTTCTAGTAACTGCCTTAATGCTGTTGTGGTGGCGGTTGGGGGCCTGGGGGACGGAGAGAGGAGGCGCGGGCGGAGCGGCTGAAGAATGGTGCGGTGGTCGGGAGTGGTGGTTGGAACAGTGCTGTCGTCTGTCCCTGGGCAGGTCGTCAGATAAGAGGGTCAGGAGGCCTGGCGTTGCGGTGGTGGAGCTGTCATGGGTTTGTGGCCTCCGTCCACGCACTGTTTTCGGGCAGGGCTTTGGGCCCTGCAGCAGGTGCTCTGTCTCTCCGTCCCTGATGGGAAGTGGGAACGTCAGACCCTCATGATCATGTTGGTTGGGAGGGTGGACTTCCTTACATAGGTGCTTGATTTAAACGGTTTTTGTAGATCAATTTAGGTCCAAGGACTTCTGCATAAGAATCTACTTTTACTATACTGTGATCTCAAAGTACATTTGGGTTTGAACATCAGAAGTCGTACATACTGTGTAAAATTATTTTAACTTTTTCCTGTATTTCACTTAGCAAACAATATGTTGTTAAAAGTATAAAGTAGCTACTGGGGAGGGTTCGTGGGCTTCACAGTCCTGCTGTACTGTGTTGATTTCCCTCCTTGTCCTTTTATAGTACTTTAGGGAGAATTGTCAAAGTAACTCAGGAAGTGATTGACTACCGGAGGTGGATCAAGGAGAAGTGGGGCGGCAAGGGCCACCCGGCACCCGACCTTGGTGAGCGATTATTCCCTTGTGTTATCCTTCACCTCCTGACCACTCATACAGGAGTATCTCTTTGTCCCTTCATGGGAAATTGTTCAAACTAAGACAAATTTCTAGTATTTCTGTGAGTTTAATTTAAAACTGTGAGACTTAGGCCAGCACTATCTAGTAGAAACATAAGGTGTGCCTCATGGAATTTTAAAGTTTCTAGTAACCACCTTAAAAATGTGAAAATAAGCAGGTGAAATTAATTTTGATAATATGATTTATTCAATTTAGTTGAACAAAATATTAACATTTCAAGATGTAATGAATATAAAAAGTCATTGAGATACAAAATCTGTCCAGAAAAAGTCCAGCCGTTGTTAATATAATGAGAATGGTTTATGCAACATTCATGTGAGCTGGCAGCCAAGGAGAGTGGACTGGAATGGGCATGGGTGAACAATGATGACTTCACTGTAGTAGTCAGTGGGGGCAGTAGATGCCACTGAGTGAGCATGTGGACTGTGTGGGTGTCACATTCAGAATGACTGAGTAGAGCGATGTATCTGCATTAAGCTTGAACATTCCTCCGTGGAAACCATTCTTATGGTTCAGCAGGCCACGGCTAAGGGCAACTAGTGATCAGCAGCTTCCTCACAGCAGTGCACCCACTCATGCATCACATCTTGTGCAGAGTTTTTTTTATAAAACATTAAATCACCCAGGTGACTCAGCCCCCCTATATCCCAGATTTGGCACCCTGTGACTTCTGGCTTTTCCCAAAACTAAAATCACCTTTGAAATGGAAGAGATTTGCAACTATCAATAAAATTCAGGGAAGTACAATGGGGCAGCTGATGGCAATTGGGAGAACTGTGTGACGTCCCAAGGTGCCTACTTTGAAGGGGACTGAGGTGTCATTGTCCTGTGTACAATGTTTCCTGCGTCTTCTTCAATAAATGTCTCTATTTTTAATTTTGTGCGGCTGGATACTTTCTGGACAGATGTCTTATTTTGCAGCTGCCGTTTGTATGAGATCTGAAATCCAGTGTGTATTTACACTTGCAGGATATTGCAGTTAGGATGTTAAATTTCCACCAGAAATACTTGATCTGTAAATTAAATTTCATAAGATGTGCAGTTGAAAACTATTTACATACACAAGTTGTTTCAAATATATTTAAATGTTTTCCAATAGCTGAAACAAAATAATTTAAAAAATTAAATAAAATTGGAAATTCATTTTGTCAGTCGCATTGACATCATTTCAAGGCTCTGTCATTCCTGTGGCTGGTGGCTGTCCCACGGGACCCTTATATCTGTGCTTCTTGAAGGTGACTCACCTGGGCTGTGTTTTTCCCTCCACAGACAATAGAATTAAGGTAAAAGAGCGAATAAGCACCTGTGATGGGGAGCAGCCGCAGTGCCGAGACCCGGAGCCGCCCTACAGCCAGCGCCTGACCTTG
The DNA here is from genome assembly GCA_004027475.1 of Anoura caudifer. NCBI lineage: Eukaryota > Metazoa > Chordata > Mammalia > Chiroptera > Phyllostomidae > Anoura > Anoura caudifer. Next base: position 58,733 of record PVKU01005421.1, read on the forward strand.
TCTCTGCCCAGCCCCCAGCTTCTCTCCTCGGGCTCCTCTGCGTCTTCCGTGTCTTCGCTTTCTGGAAGTGACATTGTGAGTGTGTCTGTGTTTGTGGAAAACGTCCACAGCAGGGATTTTTCATCATTCTTGTGTGTGTGTGAGACCACCCAAGGGTGCATGTGGCCCCCACTATGCTGTGAGTGTCAGTCTCAGTGGCCCACGTGGCCTCTTGTGGACACCGATGCCACTGACAATAGAATTGCAGTACCTCTTGAATAGTTTCTTAAAAACTTATTTGGAAATAAGACATTTAAGTCTAGGTGCCTTTACGTTTTTCTTCCGTTTGAAATGAAGGATGTGTGAGCAGCCTTGGGCTGCCTGTAGTTGAGCAGCAGTAGTGGATGGATTCTAGCATCTTGGCGCAGTGAGTGTGCTGCAGGCCTTTCTTTCCTGACTTTAAGAAGCCGTGCACCTCCTCGTACAGCCCTCCCTGTTCTTCCTCCTCGCAGGATTCCGACACGCCACCCTGCACGACACCCAGCGTTTACCAGTTCAGTCTGCAAGCGCCCACTCCTCTGCTGGCCAGCTTGCCCACCGCCTTGCCCATCCCGAGTGGCAAACCTCAGTCCACTACTTCCAGAACATTGGTCATGACAACTAACACTCAGGTATGTGGCCGCTGGTGCCCATCCTGTGATGGGCTGTTGGGAAGCATGTAGGAGTGGCTGACACCTTTGATTTAGGAAAGTAAGTTGAAAAGTCTTTGGAAGATATGTTTCTGTCTTTTAGGAAATTCTCATCTTTTGTGGATGTGATAGCGTGTAATCCTTGTCATTCTTTAAAAGACAGTGTTGTCCAGGCCCACCATATGCAATGTTGCCAGCGAGGGACTTGGTTCTTAAACATTGACTGTCATTCTGCAGATCGCACTGCTACATAGTGTGAGACCGTTCTCCTGGGGCTGTGTTAGAGAGAGGGACTGTGATGCTGTGTCCAGGCTGAAATGTGTTCCTGTTTCCCCTCCCAATCACAGTGTTTAACATGCTTGTATGGTCTGATGTACACTTTGACTTTTTCAAGTTGATTAGATTTTTTCACGTAGGCAGTATTTATAGGGCTTTTTCTATTAGAATGTCTTTTTAAAAAAAATTTTAGACAAAATTATAAGTCTAAAAGACCATTTCAAAAATATTAAATTTTGTACCTACTTCCCAATTGAATATACAAGGTCTGTCCAGAAAGTATCCAGCTGTGTACTACAAAAATTAGAAATGAAGGTACAATAAACATGGTACACAGAGCAATGATACCTCAGTCCCCTTCAAAGTAGGCACCTTGGGACCTCACACAGTTCTCCCAGTCGCTATCAGCTGCCCCATTGTATTTTGCTGAGTCTCACTGACAGTCTGAAACCTCTGCCTTTTCAAAGGTGATTTTAGCTTTGGGAAAAGCCAGAAGTCACCGGGTGCCAAATCTGGGATATAGGGGGGCTGAGTCACCTGGGTGATTTGATGTTTTACCAAAAAACTCTGCAGAAGATGTGATGCGTGAGTGGGTGCATTGTTGTGATGAAGCTGCCAATCACTAGTTGCCCTTAGCTGTGGCCTTCTGAACCATAAGGACAGTTTCCATGGAGGAATGTTCAAGCTTAATGCAGAGTTTAATGCATATATATTGTTCTACTCATTAATTCATTTTGAATACAATTGCCACACAGTCCACATACTCACTCAATGGCATCTGCTGCCCCCACTGACTAGTGCAGTGAAGTCATCATTGTTCACACATGCACATTCCAGTCCATTCTCTTTGCTGCCAGGTTACATCAATGTGGTGTAAACCATTCTCATTATATTAACAATGGCTGGACTTCTTCCAGACAGACCTCGTATATATGTATAAAAACATCACATTAATTCACTTTAAAAGGAAAGCCAGTCTCTACAATGTGGTTATAATTTGAGTGTGAAACAACATAGATGATGTGCAAGGAGGGCCACCATCACTCTCCAGAGGTCTGTGGGGCAAAGGACTGCAGGTGTGAACGGTGTGGTTTTCGAAGGTCTGCGGAGAGGGGTTCATCCACTGTCCTGTGCTGTCGGATGGTATGCAGACAAACTGGAGGAGGTGGGGACCGCCTTGCATCGGTGTCCGTCTGCAGGCTGTCACTGCTGTGGGCTCTGTCCAGGTGTTCGAGGGACAGTTACTCTGATGACTTTAGTTTTTTTTTTAACTGTTTGGTCTTAATAAATATTGAAACTTGCTGACTTTGGTTCCTATTGTGATTGCTGTTTCAGAACATAAAATGTTTCTGATTCTTAACAAAATCTTGGGAGACTATAGTCAAACACAGACTGGATTCATGAGCCTTTTTGCAAATAGCAGCCTTCTGGTGCTCAGCCCTGGAAGGGGGGTGGTTGACCTGTGTTGGATATGTACCTTATGGATGTCTCTGGTGGTTCTGTCCCTAGACCAGGTTTACTATACCTCCGCCGACCCTGGGGGTGGCCCCCGTTCCTTGTAGACAAGTTGGTGTTGAAGGAACTCCCGCACTGAAGGCTGTGCACCACATGTCTTCCCCAGCCATTCCGTCCGCGTCTCCCAACCCGCTCTCCAGCCCTCACCTCTATCATAAGGTAGGTCCCCCGTCCAGCTTAGGCCCTGGCACTTACCAAGCAGGGTCGTGATCGGCAGGCAGTGCTTTCTTTGCCAAAGAGAGTCTTCCACAGACTTTTTAAAACGGAATTGGTTTTCTGGTCATTCAGCTTCATGCTTTTCCTTACAAAACTTTAAAAGTGGTAAGAAATTATTTCAAAATTTATTATAGTTTAATTCCTCTCATTACATATTCCTCTTAATTTCTCTATTGAACTTGTTAGCATAATACTGAAGTTTGAAATAAGGTTTGGAGTAATGATTATTTTGTTTTTCTGTTTATTTATTAATTTATGTGCTAACAACTTTGGTTTTCAAGAAGCAAACAATCAGGAGAAGTTTTGATGCGGCCCCTTGCAGTGTTTGCATCCCCACAGTGTCACTCCCTCCCTAGGTCTTTGCTCGGGCTCCCTGCAGAGGGCCAGGTGGGCTGGCAGGTTCTGAAGTTCATGTGCTTTCTAGGTCCTGGGGGTCACTGCAAATGTGTTTTTCCATTTTCCTGTGGCTAATCTAAGCCCAGATCCTACACATTAGACAAGGGAGTCAAACTCATTTTCACCGGGGGCCACATCAGCCTCACGGATGCCTTCAGAGGGCTGAATGTAATTTCAGCTCTTTAACAGTTAAGGAGTAGTTACATTTATACAGTCCTAAAATTATTTTGGACACCCTCTGAAGTAACACTCTCCATCATTGCTGTCTCTCTCTATCTCTTTAGCAGCACAGTGGCATGAAGCTGGCCATGAAAGGCTCTCACAACCACAGCCAAGGTGGCAGCTACAGCTCCGTGGGCAATGGAGGTGTGCGGCCCCCCGTGGGCAACCGGGGACACCACCAGTATAACCGTACCGGCTGGAGGAGGAAAAAACACACCCACACGAGGGACAGTCTGCCCGTCAGTCTCAGCAGATAATAGCTCCTGGTGGCACCTCCTGGCCCCCATCTTCCAAGACTGACCCGGGTGGCCCTGGCGCCCGGGGGGAACTGAGACCAGCATCTAGCACATCAGCCGGGCCCCTCGAACGCCCGCCGCTGATCACTCTGCATGTTCCTTGTGTGGTGGTCACGTCCATCTTAAAGAACAGCTCCTTGTGCTCATCTGTGAAGCCTTATTCAACGTGGACGCTGTTTTCTGCCTACCCAGGATCCTTCCAGAGGCTGGTCTGGACCTGGAGCTGCAGGGGTGAAGTCGGCTTTGGCGTTTGTTTCTCAGTAGCTGCGTCTGTTCCTTTGAGGTTGGGTGTTTTCATTTTGTGTTTGTCAGAGCCGCAGAGATCAGCCCCGTACTCGGCTCTTCCTTGGTGGACGGGATGGGAGGTCGCCATTGTTTTACTGCCCTCACATTTTGTTTCAAACTTCAGAACTGTTTTTCTATGTAAATATTGAAAACTTATGATTTGTGCAATAACTCAGATATTTTTTATTTAATTTCATATTTTCATGTAAGTTATATTTAAGGGAGGAGGGAATTTTTTTAAACAAGCTTAGGTCCTTTCCCAAGTTGCATTTTCTAAGTTGGGTTCATGGAGTCGGCTGGTTGTCTGATGAGCACTGCTGCCAACGCCGTGAGTGAGGGGCTTGCGTTCCTTTTCGTGTTTGTTCTTTGGGTCAGAGGGGAGGCCTCTCAGTTCGTCGTGAAGGAGCCAAGTTGCCCCCCACAGTTTTCTGAAGCGGCTTGGCCCCCCCGTCCTCTGACCAGCGGTCCGCCGACTCTGCCGTCCGGCCTGTCTGTTGTCTTGCTCTGACCATGGAGTTTTAATGTTTTGGTTTTCGGTTCTTTTAAACTAGACAACAAATCCAGCATTTAAAGTGCCAGAAGTCTAACTTTCTAAGGGGAGAAGAGGTTGTCACATTATAAAATCTTAAAAAAAAATGTGAACTTCTACATGCTTCAGTCAGTTTTAGTAGCATAGCCTGTAATGATGGGTCTGGTGAATATCATTACGGACAATGGGGCCCAGTTTTAGGAATGTGGAGAAAGGAATTATGTTGATTCCATTGAGGAATCTATGTAGCAGTAAGCATTCGTTCTGTTAAGAGCAAATATACGAGAAGTACTCGAGCTGCTCGGTGCGCCGTAGGGAGTATTCCTAATGTACTGCAGGAGAGCACAGCCCAGTGTTGGGACCAGGGAGCTGCTGGCGCCCAACCTGAGAAGCATATAGGTATACTATGCAAGTGTATTCTGCCATGACAACCACTGTCTTTGTTACCTTTTTTTGACGAGAATATATCCATCCTGTCTAACCCTGAGTTTTTGGAGCACTACAGTTGTCCTGGGAGTGAACTGCACCTCCCAGGGCATCTGACTTCCCATTTGTAACATGGGGCGTTGGCCCTGCTGAGCACTACAGGGAGGCTGGCCTTCGAAGTCCACTAGTGGAGAGCGCCGAGAGGAGACACTCAGTACCATGACACTAGATAGACGTGTAGAGGATATCTGATTGTGATGGACACCCAGCAAGGGCAAGCTTTAAACTGTCTATGGTCCGTTTATTTTTTATTTTATTTCACTTTTTTTAGCGGGACTGGCCCACATTATCATTGAGAGCTGCCGGCTGCGACTGCAGGTGGTCGAGGAGGCATTCCAGAATAGAGTAGCACATTTTGTCTGCAGTTCTTAATGACTGAAAGCTATCAAAAATATTTAAAGATATTTAAATTGTGAACCTATTGATAAAGAAATATTTATAAAAATTGATATGTAGGCCTGTACTAATCTTTACGCATTAGCAATATTGACTGTTACACTACATCAAGGACACCACTGTGGCGAGTGTCCCGTGGGTGCCCGTTTTAAAGCTCGATTCACAGGCACAGGCGCCGTGCTCCACCCTCGTCATGGTGAGCGGAATGAATTGGCCTGGCTACCACTGTGGTCACGCGCTACAGGTTTAACGAGAAGAAATCATGTTTCAATTTTTTTTGTGTGTGGACAACAATGTGGAAGCTAAAATTGACATATTTTTATGTAAAGTTTTTCTATTCTTTGATTTTTAATAAACTTTGGAAACCAAGTGGTGTTTGAGTGTGATCTTTCCTTTCAAGGGGAAGGGCGGCTTCTACAGTTTAGCATTCTTGAATTTTCTAAATTAGGGCATTGAAACATGATTTCGTCCCTTGGTTCAGTAAACTCAGAACCTACTCGAGGTTCCAGGTTATGTAGGAGAGAATTGGAATTGAAACACAGTATTTGCTCTGTTGCAGTGCCGATGAGGTTTCCATACAACCCTTTGAATGATACTATGTCTGTGGTCTTTCACAAACTGATACTAGGATGGTATGTACTTTCCAGCCAAAGGTGTTTCCTCTGTGTCACTATTAGGTCAACATTTATATTGATACCACTTTAAAAAGACACATTTTAAGCTATCAATCATAATGTATCTTGAAATGAATTGTAACTTACATGTAGTCTTTAAAAGGAAGTTTAGAAAAATCCTTACAAACCAGTGACTGTGGCACAGAACAACATGTCTCAGGCTGCAGCCCCTTAGAGTGTTTCACAACAATCGACAACATTGTGAAGGTGGGTGTTGTGGGTACAACCACATACTCAGTCGGTCCTTTTCCACAAAAGGTTTCCAAGGGTTCTCGCAGGTGCTGCTGGAAACCAGGGAGCCCCCCCTCCCCCGCCCCCTTTACAGCACTGAGTTCCCATGAGGTTGCTGGAAATCTCAGTGTTCCCGAGAAAGTGCAGTGGCCGGACACAGTGGTCTGTGCTGATGTGTTTAAACAGTTAAGAGAATACTGCTTGGCTCAGGAAATGGGGTGATTTCCTGTTGGACTGGGTTTTCGCAGTCAGAGTTTGGAAGATGCTGGCCCTCATCTAGACAGGTCCCGGAGAAGTGTGCTGTGATTGTTTTAAACGTGCACTACCCTCAACATCTGGTCATTTTAGCTCCTTTCTTCCTTATCCCACTTAAGGCTGTTGGGCCTCCTGTTCTGGCCTCCCTGCCCCCTGCTGCCTCCTCCTCCAGCTGCATGGCCCGTGCTTCACATACTCTCTCACTTGCTTCTCCTGGCAAGACCCCCGTCCTGTGCTCTTGCCCCTGCTGGCCCTGCGTTCCGGGTACGAAGTACTGGGGGCTTTAGCCAAGACCCTGTAGGTGGCACCGCTGAGATGAGCCTGATATTGGTAAGTGCTTAGTGGGTGCCTGCCCTGTGGCACAGGTTTGGTTCCCATTTCTCGGTGAGTAAACTGAGGCACAGGGGGGTTGAGTAACTGGGTCAAGGCTATCCAGCAAGTGTTGAGGTGGAGATGAGACGTGTCTCCCCATGCCCTTAGCACGCAGGCGCTCCTTGCCCTTTCCCAGTGATGGCTTTTAACCCCCACTTAGTCCATACTCCTTTCCCACCCCCTGTTCCCCTCACTCCCTCTTGGCCATGGGCCTTGCCTCCCCTGTTAGGAAGGAAGCTTCTCCGACTGCTGCTCTGTCAGGCCTAGATCTACGAACCCTTCATGAATGAGGCCAAACCACCTTCCATCGCCATAGCTCTGGGCTCGTCCCAGCCACCATCCTTACCTCTCTCTAAGACGTCACACTGCCACCCAAGCAGCCTCCCGTCCTCTCCTCAGGGCAGCACTGGCCAGGTGAGGGGGTGCAGCCTTCATCACGGACCTCTGCATCCTCAGCCCCTGGACAGCTGTGGCCAGGTGGTGGGGACCAGCTGCAACTCCTGCAGGTGGGCCATGTGTCCCTCCTGAGGAGAGGCCGCGGTTTCCTTCGGCCTCTGAATGCTTGCCTCAAATGGTCTGTTGAAGGACTTGTTTATTTTTTAATATCCCATTGATAGGTACCAATTTGTCATGTACAATACAATAAAATAAAAAAGTAAAACAGAAAATGAGATACACAAAATAAAAGGCCACGTTGGAACTGGATTGGACAGACATGAGCCATGTTATCAAGAGCTGCAGGTGTCTGTGCTTCTGGTCGGTGCCCACGTTCCCAGGCGACCATGGCTGGGTTTCCAGGGCCCACCTGACCCCATGCTCTGGACAGCAGCTCCCACATACTCCCCAGGCCTCCTCAGGCCCACCCTCCTTGGGAGCACCCTTTCTGTGGCCTTGGAACTAATGGCCACTGGATCTCATGGCCCCAGGACAGCCCCTAACCACCACACTATTTGTGCCAATTCCCCTCTGTGGGTGGCCAGTGGGAACCCACCCTAAGTCCTGTGTGGGTGTCTCCTGGGAGGTACGGCTGCTGGGCTCCGCCTCCAGAGATGTGAATTCCTCTGTGGACAGGTCTGCCCCTGGGAAACCTGAAGCCCCTGTGATTCTCCAGGGCGGCCAGGTCCGAGAGCTGTCATTGTAAAGCACCGTCTCGTATTCCTCCAATGCCTCATCAAAAGCGGTGCATTGTGTTTGCCGCCACGCGCATGTGTGTAAATGTGCTTCCTCTGGTCTCTTCCATTTCGTGAAGCAACAGCAGCAACTGAATGCCGATGAGAGGGGATGGGGTCGGGGGTTGCCTCAGACGAGGGACATTAGAGACGGGCAGAGCCTGCCTCCTCCCTCTGGGGTCTCCAGCCTGGCCAGCATCTGCTGCTGCTTGTCAAGAGACACTCTGACGGGTGGGGTGCCCAATGTGGCCCTTTGGTGAGAAGCATCTCACTGGCTGGAGGTGGCCCTGCGTGGTCAGGTCTGAATGTCGCTGCATTCCGTCCTGGGCGCAGAGCACAGGACAGCTGGGCATGTTTGTGGCTGGTCTCCTCTCTCCATGTGCTGACTTCCCAGCTTGTTGTGAAGTTTGGGAAGCCCAGGGTAGGTCTGGTGCAGGGAAGGGGGTCTGCCTCAGTGTGGGAGTCCTAATGCCACTGGTCTCCACCTGTGTGACCCATGGCCCCCTCTGGGCACAGGGTGAGGGTTGGCAGGTAGGGGGATAACCCCTCTTTTCCCTGTCCACCTTCCTTGGGCCAGCTCCTTTGTCCATGTCTGTGGAGTCCCTCCTCCCCTCAGAGCCATCTGGAGGGGACTAGATGGTGGTTTTCCTCTTTTTCGGTATTGGGCCGGAATCTTCACTGGCCAAATAATTATCTATTTTTTTGAACAATCAGTGTACTGTGGTAAGAAAGTAATATTTCTTCTGTGTTATTTAACTTTTCATATTTATCTTCTTTACTGAACAGACTGAGTTTTCCTAGACTTGCATGTATGTGTATGCATGCGTGTGGGGTTCCTCACTAGCTCAGCACCCTGCCGGACACCCAGAAGTTGCTGGACACGAGTTTATGGGAGGCATCCTGCTTCCCTTGCTGTTGTTATCCCACGCCAGGTAAAGTCTGGAGCAAATAAACCGCAAAGCTTCAGTGAGTTTAAAAAAACAACAACAAAAAAAAAAACCCCAGCAGGAAATGGAGTTAAGACTCCAGGTTCATTTGTTAGGAATATTGGAATCTAGACATGTACTAAAAAATTTTTAAGTGTTTTGTCCTTCTTTTAGCTGAAATGAAGCCCATTTGATTGTCCCCTACAATGGAGGGTTTTGTTTGCTGCTTTTCGACAGAGTGCAGGCTAGTCAGTAAGCATAGGAGGAAGAAAAGTCGGAGCCATGAGGAAGCCCGATGATTGCCAACATTTTGCTTCACCTCATTTCAAGTTCCTGGGTGCACCAGGCCTCCCTCCTTTACTGCTGCCGACTGCGCAGGAGATCTCTGCGCTCTGACCCAGAGTCTGCCAGGGGAGCTGAGGGCTCCCCCGCTCCTTGTCCTGCCCTCCTCTGCGGCCCTTCGGGAAGTGCAGGCTGCTTGGAGAGAAGACAGGGGGCGCTCTTGCCTTACAAACAGATTCTCTTGCTCTGAGAACCTCCCATACTTGTGGATCCCTCTCTTCCCCACGGGTGGAAGGGCCTACACATCACTGAGGGGCATGAGGGACCCTTCCTCCTGAGAGGATGGCTGGCCCCTTGAGGTAGGATGTGAATTAAGTTAGTATTTGAAAAACCTTGTGCTCGGGTTTAAAATGTAACACAGGAAAATGAGGCTGCACTTTTTCCTTCTGACAAAAAGTAAGATCTGTAAAATCCCAACAGTGACAATGAGGGTGAGACTGCACGGTGGGGGTCTGGGCCACTATTTTTGCCCCAGGTGTTGCTGAAATCAGACTTCACTCTACCTGCAGAATCTGCAGGCCAGACTGTCATCAAGGTCCCCATGTGCTGGGAGGGAACCCGAGCTTGCTGGGTAGAGGGGACTGTGTCCCAGGGACCTGCAGGACCTGCCCCCAGCATGCCCTTCTTTGAAGGAAGGACTCGGGGTGGGAAGGGGACAGGAGCTGCTTTCGGGTTGAAGACTCTGTCCTGTCCCATCTCTCCCTCATTGTGAGCAAGGCAAGTGACCATCGGTCTCAGCCCCTCACCCATGTGTCCACTTCTGTGCAAAAGCACTTTGTAAACTGCAGTTGCTCTGCAAAGGTTACTCACGGAGACTTTCTCCTCTGACCCAAGGCCTTCGGGATGCAGAATTCCTGACCTTCACTTCCTTCTCTAACCCTCTCCCCTCCCTGCGGCTCCCTGTCCAGCTGCCTTGCACTGACTCCCTGGACAGGTCTCTACTTCTGGGAGCTGCACATCACGTGTGCATTTATTTACATGCACACAGAAGAGAACACGTTAGACTCAACCTGTCAAGCAAAGCCCCCCCGGGCACCTTGTGATAGGGCTTGTTGATTTTACCTTCTTATAATTACATTTTCCCCTGAAACAATTTTCAGTTAAATTTGCTTGGCAAGGAAGGTACCAAGTAAAACGCATCGGACCTAGAAAATGACAGAAACACGTTTAATCCTTCCAACTTACCCTTTTCATCCTGACTTAACCTTTCTCTTCTGACAAGAACAAAGAAATGAGGGCTCTTGACTGTTATGATTTGAGGAGATTAGAGGCACAGCTTTGGAGAATTTAGGGGAGTTTAGTCCTTCTTGGCAGCTGAAAGAAGATGCTCTGTATTTGGGGGCTCAGACCTCTGGGAAGAAGTATTCAGCCAAAAGCACAGCCTTATTCTTGGCTCAGGAGGGACAATGCTGACTGTGCCTCCTCGTGACCACTGTTAGGGCCAGGTGAGTGTTTATGTCGACTCATTGTGTGCCAGGCCCCACCCTGAGCACTTGGCATGTATGTGGCGCTTTGTTAGGGTGACCCTGGGACACTAGCACGGCCACTGTGAGATGGCCTTGTTCATCTGGGCCATCTGCTGGCTCAGTCGTCAAGCTGCTGGACTGCCAGCTTGGGCGGGCAGCGCCCTTCTCCCGCCAGCAGTGCTGTGCTGAAGGAACAGGGCATTTCAGAAGGTCCCAGGGAGCTGGGTCTGGGTTGGGACCCCATACTGCCCTGCTAGTGGGGGTCTTGGGGAGTTCCTGCCCATCCGCCATGTCCTGTGATCACCCATAACTACTGATCATGCCAGAGCCCCTCTCCTGGGGTCTTAGGGGCATTAAAGAAACCGATGCTTTAAGTGCTGTGTGCACTGGAGCAGACATGGAGAGGAGAAAGCACATTGCAGTATGCCTCATTTTCTTCATTCCTATTGAGTTCATAGTGTAAGAAATAAAAATATTTTCTTTGACTTCTATACTGCCAACAAGATGAGGAAGTCATGTGAGGAAAATGTACTGGAGAAGAGAATTCCATCCATATCCTAAAGAAAATCACTGTGTGTGGGCATGCACCCAAGAGCCTGCACAGATTAAGGACAAGAAGTAAAATACATGAAAATCTTTCTGTTGGAGCCTCAAACAAGCCCAGTAATCGCCATCTGATTCCAGGCTCCTTGTAAACAGTGTTCGGTTCCACAAGGGTCTTTCTCTCAACTGGGGGTAAACCTGAATCAACAGATATGATCAAGGCATCAGCCACTAATGACTGACATTGGCTTAAGTCCATGTTCTGATTATGAATAGGATGTGCATCCTCAGATTAGCACACTTGGAGAATATAAAACAATAAAAAGAGTATCAGAACCACTAGAATTCCACGGGCATAGATAACCACTGCAACCTATTGAGGTGGACACTGGCCAGCAGTGTCTGCGTCATTGTGGATGAATTAAAACATACACACAGAGTACTGAGTGTGGTGGAGGAATAAGGACAACAGCGTGGCTCTTCTTTCAAGAGGAGCAAAAGCTCTGGCCTCTGCCATGACAGGCCTTTATTCTAAAATATCTCCTCACACTCCAAGATGATTCTCCTTCATTATCCCCAGGTTACAACAAAGGAGCCAATGCCCCTCATTACATCACAGAAGAAGGATATTAGCAAATGAATAGGCAGCCGGTTACATTGGGCCTGCAAGGTACTTGCAGGGTGAGGGGGTTTTAGTAAAGAGCAAGCTTCAAAACAGCCTAGGTATATTGCAAATCTAACTACCCACGAGAGAACCTATCTGTGGGTGTGGGTCCTGTGCATCTCTGAGTGGGAGCCGGGCCCACGCCACGCAGAAGGGTTTGCCACAACCTATTGTTGTGTTTTGGGGCATGGCTCAGTGAATGATGGCCCCTTGGTCAAATCTGGCCTGCCACCTGATTTTATAAGTTCTGTGAAGTTCTATTAGAATGTGTCCACATTCATTTGTTTAAATATCATCTAGGGCTATTTTTCAGCTTCAGTGGTAGAGTTGAGTCAGGACAGAGACTGTATGGTTTGCAAAGCATAAGATATTTACTATTTGGTCCTTTATATATGTAAACAGTATGGAAAACTGATTTTGGGCCAGTTTTTATTGTGAGAGTGTGAGTGTGTGTGTGTGCATGTGCACATGCCCTCAAGCATGCATGCCCATGGCAGATTTGTTGAGTTGATAGATTCAGTGTGTCTTAGCAAGTGGACTCTAAGAGGAACCAATTCCAAAGTTTCTGGGGACCTAAGGAGCTTAGTTTGGCCATGCTGAATGTGAGGTAGTTGGGAGAAGGGTGGTGGTGAGGAGGGTGGTCTTGATGGAGGAGGGTCTTGGTAAACTTGCAAGACATGGGCATGAGTAATGACCAAAGTTCAGAGAGAAAGGAAAGACCAGAGATGGGCTGTGGGGAACATGATGTGATGAGTTGTTCTTGTGTGGGAAAGGGAGGACCAAGGAGAAAAAAATAGGAGGGTCCCACATCCCTGGAAAGAGAGTTTCACTAGCAGTGACAAATGCTGCAGAGAAGGTGACCAAGCTAAGGACTGTGAAGGGGCCACTGGATTGGAAATTTGGCAGGTGGTTAGTGAGTTGTGTAATCCCACATGCTGCAGAGAAACACAGCCCAGAAGGGGGTGGGGAGAGGGTGAATGGGTGGGGAAATAGTTGGGGGGGCTCGCAGGCCGTGCTCTGAAAGATAATAGGTGTTTCTTGGAATAAAAAGTGCTCTGAAAATTCTGTACACATGTGCAAACTGCGTTAGTGGAAGTTCTTTTTTCCCCTGTTATTTTAATATAGATTCAAGTAAAATCTTGTCTGTGGTTTATAGATCTTTTTGAATAAAGATGTTACTCCATATATGTAAGAAATTTTAATATGGCATTATCCATTAATTTATGTATGTTTTATGTTGCCTCATTGTGCATATAAATAAAATTGATATTTTTAATTGCCATAATGAGTCACGAACCGTAGGGAGAGAAATTATAATATGAATCATTTTACAAAGCCAATAATTTTGTGTGAATCTGCTGCATTTTAGCACGTCAACTGGCTTGAAGAGATGCATATATTAAACACCTTGAAATTTAAGTAGTAAATGCTTACTTTTTAAAAGGCAGAGAAAATAACTTAGTTTAGAACTTAGTGGAACAGTTCCCCCCCATCCATAATAAACTAGAACTGGCTGCCAATATTTCGGATATCTTTAATTCAGGATCAGCTTGTCTGGCAGTTGTGTGCTTTTTAACTGTCTCATCAGTTTTCTTAGGTCAGGTGTTACAGGAATAGTTGGGTTTTTTGATCATGCTCAACCCCACCCAGCCAAGTGCAGTGGTCCCAGGGGTGAGTCTAAGAGAAGAGGGGTGCATGTGAGGGGTCAAATGTCTCTACTTGTGGAAAGAGCTTTGTGGGAGATGGGAGATGAGGAGGGGCATGAGAGATGGAATGGGGGAGGGGGAAGGGACATGGCAATGGTGGGAGATGGGGGAGGTTCTGAAGAAGATCCTTGAGAAGGTGACTACATGTTATTTCACCGATGAGTGCATTTTTTCTGTTTTTATGCAGTCAGTTGGCTCCGATTTTTCTCATTGACCCCCACATAGTGTGGGGTTTGCTGGCTGTGGACAAAAAAAGGGCCGCATACTGAACCTGACCAGCTCAGGGGAGGCCTGTATGGTGGGTTTTACAAACTCAGAGACTGAAAGTAGCCACATGGGATGCTTTGAAATTACCTAACTAAAGGTGAGTCATGACAGGTAGTTATATCCTGGGTCAGTATCTACCTTGACAAAGGCGAACCTTTACCTTAACTGAGCCTGTCTGTTGTCTTTTTGCATCTATGATAACGTCATCTGTGGAGTGTCAGAGTGCTCTTTCTTCGGACCCCCTCAGGGCACCATCTCCCACCACTGCAGAGAACACGGAACCCCCATTGTTACTCTGTTCCCGGTATATCATCTCTGTGTGCTGCAAATGTGGGTAACCGTCCTCTACTCACCTATGTAAAAGAAGTTATGTGTCTCTCCGTTTTACTTTTTGCCCAATGCCAGAGATTTCCCTGCTTTGCTCCCACCTCCCTAATTCATCACCAAAGGACTTCGTATAACCTCCCCTTACCTCTCCCCCTTGGATTCTGGTGTATAAAGTAAGTGGGTAAGGGTCCTGCTGCATGGAGACCCTGGGAAAGGGCAATGGAGGGTGTTTGTCTAACCCAGTGATCTGCAGTCTGGCCTACAGCAGAAAGCTGGGTGAGTTAAAGGAGGAGGTTGTGGCTGAAAAATCCCTGGCTACTAGAACTGACCAGGACAGCAGAACTGCATTGCACTGGGCTTGCTCAACCGGACATATAGAAACTGGAATTTTTGCTGCAACTTGGAGTGCCAGTGAATGACAGAAATGGGACTGGTTCGTCTCGTGATATTGCTGCTTCTGCTGGCCAGGATGAGATTGTAAAAGCCCTTCTGGGGAGAGGTCTTCAAGTGAATACTGTCAATCAAAACGGCTGTACTTCCCTACATTATACAGGTCCCCAAAACAGGCGCAAGGTCACTGTCATGTTACTGGAAGGCGGGGCTCAGCCAGATGCTAAGGACCATTATGAAGCTACAGCAATGCCCTGGGCAGCAGCCAAGGGTAACCTGAAGATGATTCATATCCTTCTTTAGTACAAAGCATCCACAAACATCCAAGACACTGAGCGTAACATTCCCGTATACTTAACCTGTGATGAGGAGAGAGCGGAAGAAGCGAAACTGCTGTTGTCCCAGGGAGCAAGTATAATTGAAATGGGTTGCAAAATGGGGGTTCCTAGAATATAGGAGAAATCCCCACAGCCCATGGTTGGGGGCTGGGTGAAGTGAATGATATGGTGTTTAAGATACTTTGCATAATTATGGCAAGTTGATAGCTAGTTGATAGCTGTGCTGCTGTCCCAGGCAAAAGGTCTGTGTGACTTTCAGAGCATTCAATGACTTTCAGAGTATTCAGTGACTTGTGACATAGCCAGGGGAGGTGGCCCAGCCAGGAGGGTCTGTCTGTCATGGGGGACTCCTGCTGTGACTAAGAATGGGAGCTGAAAGAAGGTGAAGATACAGGGGAACTGGCAAAAGTAGCACACGTTGCAGGAGGGGCTGGATATGAGGTACCAGGAAGCTCTGCGTCAGCATTTAAAATGAGGGTGAGCTGAGAGAAAAGCAGGAAGCCATGAGGAGGGAGCCACAAAGTCAGGGGGTTCTGCCTTGAGGTCTGAGAGAAGCAGCAAGCAGCTATGCAGTTGGTAGCGAAGCAGTCCACTGTGAGGGCTGGTTGGTGAGGTAGAAGCCATGCCGGCTGCCAGTCAGGATTCTGCCATGCAGCCTGGGGTAGTGAGGAAGGCAGCCACGCCGGCTGAGGAAAGGGTGCAAGGAGAGAGCCCATGGAGCTGTGTGGGGACCTGTCTAACCAGGCATGGATTCGCGGGAGATGCTCTGGAACTGAAGTGTGACTGGTAGGCTTCTGCTTCTCTGAAGGATGTACAGAGAAGTCACCCTCTTGGGACATGTGCCTCCCTGGTCTCCACCAGGATCCATTGTAACATGGCACAAGTTTTCCTGAACCACTACGCGGAGGCTGAGAAGAGTGCACCCCAGATCCGGAAGGGGAGAGCTGCTGGGAGAGGACGGCGACTCTGAAACCCATGAGTGTGCCTTCCGGAGGGGATGGGGACCTGTTTGCTCAGACAGCTTAGGAATAGACATGCGGAACTTTGGGCATGCTTTTGGCATGTAGCCTGTTGGGGAGCAGGGAAAGCGCTGGGTCTTGTGGGAGAACAGGGCTCTGAGCAGGAGTGCTCCCAGCCCCCTGAGGCTGGAACCCTGTAAATAAAAACCTGTTTCTTTCAACACTAACTGTTGCATCATGCATCAAGGTGACATGTGGATGGGCCCGTTTGCTTGGGTACATTTACATTGAGAATAAAGAAGAAAAGACACCCCTGCAAGTGGCCAAAAAGGCCTGGGTTTCCACTCAAGGCAACGGTGGAAGGTTCAGCAGCTTGGATTTGTTCTTACTTCGTACGTGCTGTGGTTGTCCTCAGTGTCCTGGAAACAATGTACTTGTGCATGAGACATTGTCTATTAAAGATGAAGTTTTCTTCACGTTCAAAGTCACAAACATTTTGAATATTGTTCCTGTTGAGATATTTGTTCTAATTGGCTTTCTAGGAATTGAATAACTGCTGATGTTGTCCTACTACTGTTGTATAGTCCTTGAAGAATTTTGGTTAATTTTGAGGAAGTGACTCCATGGCTACTGTGGGACCCCAGCACTTTGCCGTGTACCGTGCGTCCTCCTCTGAGGCAGAACAGCCACAGCAGCCTCCAGCCCGTTGTTCTGCCAAATGTTTGTCAGTGGATTCTAGAATGTTCCTTCTGCACAATTGAAACAGTCCTTACTCATTTTTCAAGTTTACTCAGAGGCCTATACCAAAAATTTCTGTTTTTTCAATAGTATGTTTAATTTACTTTTGTTATAGGAGGAACATTTATATGTTTCAGAGGACCAAATCTTCAATTAGAGGGCCTGCCACTCCAAGTTTGGCATTCATAAGCACTAAAATAAAGAAAACTTATAGCCTGTATACTCAAGGTATCTTTTTAATGAGCTCTTTCTCTCCATAAAAAGTGTTGTTTTTAAAAAGGAAGCTTTGAAGTACCTATATTAAGTCATCCTACATTAAAAAGAATGTAAATCTTAACAGGCTGTTACAAAAATGTCCTTTGATTTGTATTTCAGAAACTAAAAAAAATAAAATGTTGAGAGAATTTTAAAAAGTGGTAAACTGCCATTTTCTGGAGTGTTTTCTCAACTGATTGAGATTTTGCTTCCCAGGAATTGTTGTCACATTGGTTCAAATAAACTCACAGAAAGTCTCTCTGGTCTCCTGCATTGATAGGGCTCAGGGCCGGTAGAACCACCCAGCAGCTGTCCTTTCCTGATGCTGTCAAAAAGACAGGTCTGCAGGCAGTTGGCTGTGTCTCCGACCAAAGTTGGTGGGTCCTTTGTCCATCACATAGAATGTTGAGGCAACAGGTATTTTTTTTTTTTCTTCAGAGGAAAAGTGGTTTTATTCAAAAGACAACTAGATGAGGAGACCAGAGAGGGAGCTCAAATTAGTCTCTCTAACAAAGACTTGAAGCAAATTTAAAGAATAAGCTGAGGAGGGACTACACATAATTACTAATTCTAATTCAGGGGGTCTGACTGGATAGTTTTGGAACTAAGCCACCTAAGGTGAGGACTGTGAAGGATGCCAGGTGGGAACCAAGGAATTCCAGTGTGGCAGAGTTAAATGGGTCAGTCCTGTGCGTGTCCACGTTGGGCTGGGCACCGGATCGTCCTCATTGATGGGCCTCTGTCTTCTTAATGGGCTCTGGATGGGAAGCAGAGTCACCTCTGTTACTTTAGTTCCATGAATCTTGGTTCCACTGTGCTCTCTTGGTCATTTTTGCCTCTAGGCCCAGCTTGATCTGGCTGGTCTAGTGGTCTCTTGAATGTTGTGAGGAGGTCTGGTGTTATCTCCTGAAAAACACTAAAAAAAAAAAAAATTGAAAGAGAGAGAGAGAAAGAGAGAGAGAACACTATAGGGTATGGTTTCAGTGTTGGTGCTGGGTTTTAGCAGTGAAGCAGAGACATGCCACCCCATCCTTCCACCCCACCCTGGGCTCCCAGGGAGTGAGGATGAGCAGGAGGGTGCCTGGCTGCTCTTCCAGGTTCTGTTCCCTCCCTCCTCCTGAAGAGCCTTGTGAGGATGTTGGGCCACCTGCCAGTCCTGGATTCCCTGGACCAGTAAGGGTGGTCTCAGGAACCTAGAGGCAGGGAGGCTTTGTGTGTGTGTGTGTGTGTGTGTGTGTGTGTGTGTGTGTGTGTGTGTCCAGGGGAGTGTTGCAAGGGGTCTCCAGCCCAGCCCAGAGACCAGACTCTGTAGGGGTATCATAGCAGAGTCCCCAACATCATCCGGGGAAGAACACTGAAGCTGCTGAGAGATGCTCCTGGTCCAGCCTGCTGGCCCCTCCCACAGAGCTGCCCCAGCCCTGGGGATCTCTAGAGGCAGAGAAAACCCAAAGACAGTGTACGGTGACAACTCTAGCCCTTCCCTTTCTAGGAGCAGTGGAAACGGCTCAGATACTGCCTAATTTGCTTTTGGCTGCAGTAGGATATTTGGGTGTGAATCTCCAGTCCTGGAATCTGTGTGTTAGGATGCACAGCACCAGCAGGTCAGAGTCGTGCCTTTGCAGGGAGAGCTGTGATCTTAACTAAATTTATCCTGAATTTCCTGCTGTGCCAGATCTGTTTCGACTTTGACCTTTAAGAACACAGCTCCTTGAGTTATGTAACTGCACTGCACTGGGTGTAAGTTGAAGGCAGTGACAGGAGATCGTGTACCCAGGACAGAAGAGCTTTCTTCCTGCTCCAGGACAGCTGGTATCTGCAGCTGCAGCAAGGTGGGGAGCAGGTGGGTCCTTCTCCCTCCTCCAGCTTCTCTTTGAGGCAGGGCCCTATTCCCATATCCCCTCCACCTCTGCAAGGAGCAGGCAGATTGATCCAAATGAATTTCAGTCAAGATGTAAGCCCCGTGAGAAAGCCAAGGGGTCAGTGCCCCACCCTGGCTCTCCTTACACTCACGTGAGACCCTCATCAACCCATCAACCATTGCAGCCTGGCCCCATTTTCAGAGATTAGGATTTAGATGAGTTGGGATCCAGCCTAGATGCCAATGTCTTAAAACTCTCTTGGCATTTTTGCTGTGCAGCCAGGGCTGAGCTCCACTCATTGAAGGCTTTGTTTCCCAGGTTACATTTGTCCTGAAGAAGCCTCGGAGCCTTCACTCCTTGAGTCTATAAACCAAGGAGCTTGGTTTATAAGATCTCCTCGA
This sequence comes from Anoura caudifer, assembly GCA_004027475.1. Taxonomy (NCBI): domain Eukaryota; kingdom Metazoa; phylum Chordata; class Mammalia; order Chiroptera; family Phyllostomidae; genus Anoura; species Anoura caudifer. The sequence goes on from PVKU01005421.1 coordinate 77,900, forward strand.
TTTGCTAGTCTCAATGTTTTATGAATGCTGTGGGATGCTTACCAGTGCTTGAGGCCACAAAAGCTGCCCTAAATGGCATTTTAATTTTGGTTGTGTTATACCTGCATCCACCAATATGCCTACAGGGAAATTACTGAATTCCTGCTGAACTCATTTATGCATTGCTTCTTGTTTTCCTGATCATCATGAAGCCCCATGAATTTTCACACACTGAACACACCCCTGTTACTAACCACTCATCCAGAACAAGACACAGAGCTTTGTCAGGCCCCTGAAATCCCTCTTTGTACAGTAAGTCCTCAGCATCATAGATGGTTCTTGGAACTGCAGTGAAACAACAGATAATGAAACCAATTTAGCCTACGCTAATTGATGTAAACCAGAGTTAAGTTCCTATGGCATCTCATCGATGTTAGACCAAAATGACATTGAACAAAAAACGATGTTATTTGAGGAACTGCTGTATTTCCTTTAGGTCACTACTCCTATTCTCCAAGAGTAATATCTATCTCGACCTTCATTACCATAGATTGGCTTTGCCTGGTCTTGAACTTGACCTAGGTGGCATCACACAGGACCTTTTTTTCCTTTATGGCTTCTTTCACCTACCATGACTTTGAAATTGATTTGTATTGTTACAGACATCAGCAGTGCATTCTTTTTCACCACTGTGTGCTGCGGACTGAGCGTTTGTGTCCCCCAACATTCATAGGTTGAACCCTAAATCTCCAGGGTGATGGTATCAGGAGCTGGGGCCCGTGGAAGGTGATTGCCATCTTTTGCTGTGTATCATGCACTCCTGTGTGTGATGCACATTCATGCTTTTGGCCCAAACTTTCAGGGAAAAAAATCTTTCATTTTAATTTTTAATTCAATGTTTATTTATATTTAGAAACAAAACTGATTATCATATTCCAGGGTATTATTTTTCACACAGAGATCATTATTGCTTTCTAGAGTTATACTTTTAATACATAAGCACAAATAAAAGAATTAAAAACATTTCTATAGAGATGGAATTAGTACTACCCATGTATAATGCGCATCCTTATTTTTCCCTCAGAAGTTTGGGCAAAAATGTGGACGTTATACATGGCAAAGCCCAGTGAGTTATGAGGGCGGAGCCCCCAGGAACGGGATTAGTGCCCTGACGAAGGGATGAAGGGACCTGAGCTTTCCTTGTTCCCTTCCCTGTTCGGACACAATGAGAAGTCAGCCCTCTGCGAACCTGGAAGTGGGTCCTCACTAGACAGTGAATCTGCTGGGGCCTCGATCTTGAACTTCAAGCCTCAAGAACAGTGAGAAATCAATGTTTAAGCCACCCAGTCTGTGCAATTCCATCATAGCAGCCTGACCCAAGACACTTTCACATTCCATTATCTGAATATAACCAGAATAGGTTTATCCTTTCTCTGGATGTACACTTGAGGTTTTTTCTACTTTTGGGGTATTTTGAAGCTGCTAGGAAAATCCTCGTATTTATCTCTAATATTTAGCAAACAGTCTTAACTTGGATTTATTTCATCAGAACTTTGAAATACTGGTCTAGGCACTCAGGAGGAATATTGCACAGGAAACGGGCCCACAGGAAATCTGTTTGGTTTTGATACAATGTGAACAATGAATCATGATCACTGCATTCAGATTTAATTAAGCTGTATGGTTTTAAAGTTATGCATGGCCACTGCTGTACTACCTGAAAAACGGACAGATGGAGTTTGTCCTGGGCAGCAGGAACTGGCACTGCTGTGGCTCGTTCCCAGTCCTCCTGTCCTGGAGGTGGATGTGATGGGGCTGAAAGTGACAGGTAGGATGGGGTGGGAGCAGAGGAGTCATGGTGCTGGAACTCACATGTGTCATGGATGTGTGTCCCACAGCACAGAAGGGCAACCCCGCACACTCTGCATTGTGCTTCCTGCTCAGTGAGCATTTACAGATGATTTTAGAAAACCACAGTTATGGCTAATGGCTGCATTTTCTAAAATTTCTCTGTGTCTATGGCTGCACTGGGGAAAGTGGACTGGCCTTGACTCTCATCCTTGGTCACTTATTTAATGTAGGAAATACGTGGGGACCATGTCAGATGCAAGAAAGGAGCCAAGTCTTTCTACACCACCCAAACTTCTCACTGCCTCCATCATCCACACTGGGTGCACCTGTTCTCCCGAGAGAAGGGAAGGAGGTCAGCATCATGCTGGTGGACTTCCATGTTCCTTGCACTGGAGGGCAGGAGCAGGAACCTGCAGGTGCCCTAGGTGCCAACACTGCTGTCTCTGTCCCTCTGTATATTACCCCATTGGATGGAAATCATTTCTTTACTTCTATCTATCACATTTGGCTTGGTACAACTGGTGCTGCATCTTACAATCTACCGATCATCTCAGCTGGAGGTGATCGCTCCCATTTTTATGCTCCTAAAGCACATGGACACCATTTATGGATCACACTACTTGTTACTGTACTCATGACAGTCTTCTCTCTCTGCTTCATGGTACAGCTTCAGGTGGGTGGTATGTTCTAGTTGTTATGAGAGCAGGTTCTGGATACAGATTTTCTGCTACAAATCCCTGCATCTGCTCTCATTAGCTTTGCAGAGGGCCAGCTAACTTTCCCATTTGTAAAATGGGTCAGATCTTGGTAACAACTCAGAGTTTTTGAGTACTGTGTTGCCACTGTTCAAGGCCAGACATGTTCACACGGGATTTGGACAGACGAAAGGAAAGTCTTGGAGCCGTCGGGATGCCTGACATGCCTTTATTCTGGGATGGGGTGAGCCATGCACGGCCATGTGCCCCCCAGGGTGTTCTTGCATGTCACTGGGTGGCCACAGCAGGAAGTCCCAATTTCCTTTTATATTACCTGTAAACAAAGCCCACAGGGAGCCAAAATATTGTGTGACACAGTGATTCTGCGCATGCGGGCCCACTCAGTGTTATGGGAATATAGTTTATCGGACCCAGTTTCAAGGCTGTGAGAACACCGCTTATCTTAGTTCCCCAGACATCTGTGTGAGGGAGCTAGACTGCCTCTGTTTACCCTACAAGTATTAAACAAGTCCATACATGTAAATTAATTAATATATCCAAAGCATTTACAGTATACTGAGTACTCAAAAAATGCTGGCTGCTGTTTTTACTACTTTAATTAATACACAGACAGCATTACCCTTTAAATATACATCATTTTTTCCTTACTTGATTGTCAGCTCTTTGGTGATAAAAATTACATCTTACCTGCAGTGACAGGCACCCCAGGGAAGTGTTAGGAAGGTCACTGAGAGCTTTTTTAGTGGAACAGCCTCCAGGTCCTCAGGAAAAAACATCCGAGGGGACTCCGTGAATGCTGACTGGGCTTCCAGAACTATTGGGATCTTAATCATAAATCATGACCGTCAAGGGCTGAGGGTCACTGGGGTGTGTGTGCTCACTTGCAGGCCTGCTTTTTTGGTGTTTCCTTATGCAGGAACTCTGATGCCCATGGGAGGGAACCCTGAGGAAGAAAGGGAGGGCAGGGAGCTGGCCGTCACAGTAGGACACAGACGGGTACTGGAAACTCAGTGCCGCTGCCATGATGCCCGGCCTGGGAACCGCCCTCTGCGGCTGGTAAGTGGCGGAAACCCAGCTTCCTGTTTCACTTTTCAGGGGACCCATCACTGATGCTCAAAATGTTTTTGCTGAATAACTGAATTTAGTGGCTTGAAGAGGAAGAGCTGCTAGGAGTTGACCCTTCCCTGACTACTGCAAACCCAAGCAAGGCTCGCCTATTGCTTGCCCTTGATTGAGGGTGGTCTCAGGCAGAAACCTGTGGGTGGTGGCAGTGCCAGGCCAGATGGCAGAGCCTGGATGCAGCGTTAGCTGCAGGACAGCTGCTCGTGTGCCAAGGAGCTGAGTTTACACAGGGAGATAAACCAAGTTGTGGAGAACAACGTGATTGGAGGGAAAAAGTCGTCTGTCTTCCAGTCTCAGGACCTTCCAAACAAACAAATAGTCATTAAAAAGTACTTAAGTAAAATAAATAAACTGGCAAATGTTCATAAAATATTTAGAAGATATAGGGCCTCTTTATATGCAAGAATTTATTTATTTATTTATATTCCAGGAAGAGCTATTTTTGGAGCCAATGAAATTGTTTTGGAGGATTAAAAAACACACACACACAAGAAAGCCAACTTTAATTATCATGATTTAATTTTTTTTTGGAGGGGGAGCTTACAAACGCTATTTGCACGTTTAATCTTTTGCCAACAATCCCTCCACCCCCCACATTGACAGAAAAGGTGAACTTATCCGACTTAGCAGATAGAGAAAAAAAAGTTCAGGAAGAAATAAGGCTCAGATAAAATCACTTGGTTCTTTGATTTTTTTTTATTTTATGATATGAAATCCAGTAATTCAGACTTGTTATACTAGTAAATGAATAAACATCCTGGTTTGTAGTATGTTTTAAAATGACTAGTGTTTATTTCCCTTTGTCCCACGTTTCATGGAGTTATTGCGATCTCTGGGTTACCTCCTTGATCACTGCCGTTGGCCACAGGGAGAGGACAGAGCACAGCGGCTAGGGCGGCGGGTGATTATGGACCGCCCGCTGAGGGAGCCGTGGAGGATGTGGGGCTCTGCGCATGTGCGGCAGGTGCATGTGGAGTCACAGGCCAGTCCCCCAAAGCGTGAGGGTTTCACTGTCTTCTCTATGTTCTTCCTGGGAGGGGCTCTTGGCCAGGTGGTTCAGAGAATATGCATACAAGTCATGCAGGGAGTGTGGCCAACACTTTTCCCTTTTTGTCCTGAAGTTCCTGTCCTGTGGGGTATCAGCCCAGCAAGTGGAGGAAGGCCCGACTCCATCTCTCAGTTCCTGTGAATGAGAGCCTGGCACAGAAAACAGTCACCCTGATGCCTCACAAGACCCCACCTCAGCTCAGGACATCATCTACTACCTTAATGGGAAGGCACTCTTAGACTGCAATTCCCCAGCCCCGGGGAACATGGGCAAACTACTGGCTGAGGCTCATCAGTCTCCACTATCTCTCTCAGCTCCTCCAGGCACAGTGTCTGGACCTCCCTAAAGTTCCTCCTGTGACCATCTGGACCAGTTTTGGTCCAGACACTATCTCAAGACAATGACTAGGAGGGGCAAGCTGAACCCCACAGTTCTTCTGCTTTTATCCTCCCAGTGTGCCAGGCTGCCCCTGCCCCAGACCAAGTCCACCACCCCGTGAGTTCAAAACTGTCTGCACCTCCATGTTTTGGTTTCTTATCTCTAGAATTTTCTAGCTTAATCTTGGCCAAGGGAGCTTGGGGTCATGCTAGTTCAGCACTTGGTAGGAACCAGACACCTTCTAAACAAAGAAAAGATTGTAAAAGTTCTTTAATTAGAGCCTCAGTTGCCTGTAGATAATTAAGTTCTGCAAAGACTTTGTTTGCAGAGAGATAAACGTAGCTGGCGCCACCCCAGACTCAGGCCTGATTAAAATTTTGTGATAATCTGAACAGAGTTTGAAATGTTTTATGATATATTACAATATATCTTTGGATCATTCGTTTTTAACAGCAACAAAATGGCATATTGGTTGTGGTCATTCTCCAAGTGATTTATATGGGAGAGTATGAAATAGGCCTGCCTCTCAGATAAAGTTAGTGGGAAGATGTCTCTGCCTAAGACTCTGACAGTTCGGCTTACGGAAGTGCCCTTGAAATGCAATTGGATAGTTTGGACGAGGTTTTAGCTCCTGGTTGCCATTTTAGAGCTTAATTTTGGTCTCAAAAAAATAATTCGTGGATCTGTAATTACCCAGACATGAACTTTGCAGGGCAGGAAGCAAGATCGTATTTTTATTTCTAAATTTCAGCCCCGAGACAGTTAACTAAAGGGAATGATGAAGAGTGTGCACAAGAGGCTTCAGAGGCTCCTATGAGATCATTAAAGAAATTTATCACCAGCTGAAGACCATAACTTTTACATTTTGAAAGATGTGAAAACATAAAGTACAGAGGCATAGACATCTATGGTTGAGCAAATGTTAACTCTTGGGCAACTTCCCTCCACGCTACTGTTTTTATATTATGCTTTGCACTTCTCTGTGTTTAATGAGTTTTTTTTAAATGGAGACAAAAATTACAAAAGTAATAACGATCACGCTTTTGCTGAATATTCTACAACACTGCTAAGGCAGATGAAATAATGGAAGGGCAAGGAGGCAAGAGTGAGGAATCAGTCTGTTTGTGGATGGATGTGTGTCTGTCTACTCATCCTGAGGCTGGCTTGGTATCAATAACCACCTAGTGATGTATATTAGGTAACTTGGCAAGACTTTAGTATTGAACGATACAATCTTAGTGTGTGAAGGGCTTTTGGGTTACTTAGTCTGACACCGAGGTTTATCTATGGGGAAACTGAGGAGCAGAGATGAAATGATGCTAACAAGGTCATGTCATTCTGGTGACACAGATTTGTTCCCTGAAACTCACTGCCTGGATGAACTGAAAATTACAGCTGTGGGTCAGGAAAAAGTTCTGAGAAATGAGAACTGCTTGAGAATGTGTGATAAATGGGAGCTTTGAAATAATCTATTTTCTAAATATTAACATTGACACTGCTTAGCTGTGGTTTCCCAAATGCACAAGCCAGAGACCCAAATTGGTCCTTGGCTGGCCCCTGCCCATGTCCTTACCATGGAACTCTTGGGGGACGTAAGGACCTTGATTATTAGTAAGTGACAGCATCGTCTCCAGAGAAAAGGGAGCGGCATGGGGTCTATAGTCGATTAATTTCTGCACCCACTTGGTTAAGACAGTTAATTTCTTTTAAACTGTGGGACTGTCAGATTCTTTAGTAGGCCAGTGTGCAGTGTTCTCAAACTCATTTAATCAGTGCGCCCTTTCTGAGCTGTGTTGCAGGGCGCTGCCCCACAGGGGTAGGTTAGGAAATGGTGGTAAGATGTCAGGAGTGGGACAGTACAGGCTTTAGCTGACAATTATCAAGTTGCGTGTGAAGTACAACGGAACATTGAGGCTTCGCAACAACTCCTCTGTAAGGCAGATACCAGCTTACAGGTCAGGAAACTGAGGCACAGAGTTCCCTTAGGGACTCGACAATGGTGGCTGCTACTCCGTGGTGGTCAGGTTCAGCTCCAGAGCCCAACCAAGCTGCTAATCCTGGCTGCTGTGGGTGCCATTGGCTCCCAGGCCTGCCTGTTTCTGGAGGTCAGTGTTTTTCTCACTTCCTGTCTCTGCGGCTTCATTCTCTGTGCTCTGGGCATTGTAATTTCTCCAGGGACTCACTCACGCAGCCTCCATCAGGGCCTTTGAATATGCTAGTCTCCCTTCCCTTTATTCCCAGTTAATGCCTACTCACCCTTTAGATGTCAGCTGAAGGTCACTCCTCAGGGGGCCTTTCCTGATCCATCCGACTGACTCAGATTCTTCTGAGCTCATCACTGTGCCAGCCATTTACCACAGGTCTTATGTCCTTCCCTCCACTGCAGACAGGGGGCAGGCCTGGTCTGCTGTACTTACAGAATGCCGAAGGCAGGGACCTAGTGCAGCAAAGGTAAGTCTCCTGGCCTGAAGACTGGTTAGTCTCCCAATTTTACCACAGTGCAGAAGACTGGAAAATTCACTTGTTAGGTGGTGAGGTACTTGCCCTGTATCTTGAAGAGTTAACATATGCTTAATGTTTATTACGGTTTGTGGTCTTCGATCTCTTTCTAAAATGGAGGACACACATACAAATTGATATTCTTCTGTTTTCAAATAACAAAACTATGTCCCAAAATACTGATCACAGTAATAGCTCTGCTTGATCTTTATAGTTGGTGGTATTTTTAGATATGTATTTTGATTATCTGGCTCTTATATAGTCAGAAGAAAAACAAACACCGTCACCTTCCTATTAACACAGCTGACAAAATGTACTTTACTCTTTGAATAATGTTAAAAGTGGCATTCTTATATAAAGAAAGGGTTGTCCCTTATTTCTAGCTTTCTTTGCTGTTACGCTATTTTTCTCTACTATTTCACATGCTTCCCTGGGAAAGCAGAAATCATCACACAGACCCCTACCTGCAGCGACTGTGAGCCATAATGATCAAAGCTGATTGACAAAGCTGAAGATGCCAGATGCTATGTAAATGCTAAATTATTCATTGTACTGTTCACCCCTTACCCATTGTGAACTCTCTCCTGCCGTGGTAATTTTAAGATGGGAGTTTTTCTTCATATGGTTTAGGGAAAGCTCAAAAATCAAAATTGAGCTTAGAAATTTTTTTTAAAAAATACATTTGAAAGGCATCTTTGTATGGCAAGTTATTTTGCTCATTCAAGGTTATCAAATGTCCATGTTCTCTGCAAGTGTCGACATTTTTGTCTATCCTTTTGCAATGATCGTCTCTCTCATTGCTGGTCCCTGAGTGATTCTCGGAATCTAATGGAAAGTGTGCTGAAGATGCACACCTGTTGGAGGCCCGACCTACCACCTCTCCTGCGCACAGAGCCAAGATTCCTGAGCGAGGGCCCTCAGATAAATGGGAGCCACCACCGACCTGCGGGAGTGGAGACAGGCCCCTTACAAAACTCACCCCCGCGAGAGAAGCTGTCTGTGACTTTCAGACTTGCCAGCTCTCTCTGGGTCTTGGAGACTGGAAGCCTTCCCTCACCACTAAGCAGGTGAGTTGTGTGTAGGTCACCGACCCCACATATCAGCAACAGACACATTTAGTCCCCACCTGTTTACTCCTGTTTGGCTGCAGGCCAACCTCTTGCACCATGTGTCCCTGGGGTCATGGGGTCAAGGAAGCAAGATTAAGGTTTTTCTGAGCCACTTCAGATGGTCCCTCCTGAGGACATGAACTTGATACCACCCTTGGAAAAATGATGGCCCCTTGGCTAGTCAATCCATTGTAACTGAGTGAGAACCTGAACAATAGAATTTTTGTTTAGTAGGAAAGTCAACCAAAGAACCTTGTAATTACAAGAACTTCAGATTTGCAAAAACCTCTGGATGGGCCTCAGGACTTTTGAGATCAACACTGGGCTTGTTCAAGTATACAGGTGTATATCCAGGTATAGTGTGTACGCGAGTGTACACATGTGTGTGTATAAAATATGTGTATATATGTACATATAATGCATGGCTATGTGAATGGCCCTTTTGAAAATTTTCAGATAGAATGTCAAAATACAGAGAAATAATATAAAATTAGCAATTTATTAAACTTGGAATATTTAAAATTTATTTCAACTATCTAAGTAAAAACGAGTTACACAGTTTTACTCTGACATTCTAGGTCTTGATCAAAGTCTTGATCAAACACTGTGATCTGTGTGCCCAGACCCAGGCACAGGTGTGCTGGAAGCGGCTCCCACTAGTTGGTTCGCCAAAGCCACCGCGACCCTCTTCTCAACTCCACACTCAGTAACAGCAAGTTGGTAGCTTGAAGTCGGCCGTGGCAGCAGTATTTACACCACAGCCATCAGCAACGACTACAAACCAGGTCCTTTCCATTCCTAGGAGAGCCCAACGCTAAACCTTCACCAGCACACTGCTGCTTCTGACTTCCAGTATTTGGAAGAGCCCAACTCAGTATGGAGGCTGCAACTTCTATTTGTAAAACCTGGAACTCTCTTTTGCATAAATTTGGGAAACATGGCAGTGATCATGAAGGGTGTCAGGAGCACCTGCAGCCGGAGGGGCCGTTCTAACCCATGGCAAGCACCTCGTCTGGGAGCCAGAGGAGGCTGCTGCCATAGGCTCTTCTTTGTCGCAGGTCCAGCACTGTGGTGCCAATCTGGTGACATTTGGAACCCGTATATGGGTTATCTGGTGTTTTCCAGCTCCTTTTCAGAGCCCAAATGGCTGTGTCAAAGCACACATGTCTTAGTATCTGGTGAGAAGAGAGGTTTGCAAATAGGCTCACGATAACGCTGCACACTCCTTTGAGCATCACAGGGCCGTGACCTGTAACCTTCCCTTCTCACCTTGTGGCTGAGCTGCTGGCGCAGATACAGGCCATCTAATAATGAAATGGAGCTGACACCTCCTCTAGAGGCACACAGCTGGGATGCAGGGCCGCTTGGGGAGTGGATTTACTGATAGGTATACGGACACTTCCACTTTCCTCTGACACCAGAATTCAGTAACACAAATGAAGGTTAATTTGTTTAAGGAGGAGCCTGCTAATGAGTCTTACAAGCATTTTGTAATGCACCCTTGCCTGTATAACCAGTGCCTGCAGGTTTTTTTTGGTAGCTTTATTGAATTACAATTTATATAACATACACTTCATCACTGTAAGTATGGAAGAATGAAAGTTCAGCGGTATTTTAGAAATATACGGTTGTACAACCATCACCACGATCCAGTTCACTTTTCATCACCCTCAAGAATTTCCTCCGGAGCATTGGCAGTGAATCCTGCTTCTGCTCCCAGCCACAGGCAACCACAGATATTTTGCTTTCCATGTTGTTTGTCTGCTCTAGAAATGTTCACATAAATGGAATAATATAAAATGTGTTCTTTCATGTCTGGCTTCCTTTAGCATGGTGGTTTGAGATTCATCCGAGCTGTTGCCTCTATCATCCTGTTTCTTGCCGCTGCTGAGTAGAATTCATTGCAGGGATACACCACATTTTGCTAATGTGCCTACTGATGAGTATTTAGGTGGTTTCCAGTTTGGGGCTATAAAGAATGCTGCTGCTGTGGACATTTGTGCAAAAGTCTCTGTGTTTTCATTTTTTCGGGGGTAGATACCGAGGAGTAGAATGGCTGGGCTGTATGATAAAGATAAGTTTTCCTTTTGAAAAAAAACTGCCAAACTGCTTTCCAAAGTTACTTGAAAATCATCTGTGATAGATGCTTATATAAGATTGTGGTTCACCAGTTCTTCTGGAAGCAATTTAAAATGCCCTGAAACATATTAGAGTTCAGCCAAGGCAATGAAGCTGAGACAGGGACTCCTGTGCCTGCAAGGCGACTCGGGATACATGAGGAAGCATCGCTGGGAGGTGCTATTTCTCCATAAGGCTAGAAGTGGCTGAGCCATCAGACTCTGAGCTCTAGTTATTTTTTCTCTTCCCTGTTCATAAATGCGTTGCATTATTTATACCCCATGAAGAATTTTTGCAAGGCTTGCCTGGTGGTTTATTACTGTTTGTTGCTTTTCTTCTTTGCCATACCTTGCTTCGGATGTTCAAGCCGACCTCTTTATCTCAGCAGTGGTACCTCGCTAATATTATTCCTTCAGGAGTTTATTTTGAAGGAAGCTGCTTTTCCCTTCTGTTTTTATATTTAGTAAAGTGATAGAGCAGTTTACAATTGATCAAGATAGCACTTTCCCATGGGTAGTGGTATTACTGGTGTTGAAATTCTGGATTAGACCCACTCCTTCCTCAACCACATCAAACTTAAAACATTTTTGAAATATATTTTGTGATGAGGCATTTACTGCTCAGTGAATACGATACCTAACCTTCCCAGCTCCTTGGAATTAGGCGGTTAGGTTGGGCCATGAGGCAAGTTCAGGACGGCGAGCCCAGATCACAGGCATCACTTATGGTCTTTCTAAGCATGGAAGACAGGGTATGTGACCCTGCACTCTCTCTTCCCCTGAGGCAGTGCGCTGGAGCCCATGGGTCCCGGATGTAAGAAGCTGTGAGAAGCAATTCGCATGGACCTCCGAGCCACTGTTTGGAAGTGAGAGTCCCTAGAAAGTAGATGACATCACAGAAGGTTTTGTGAGGGAGACAATTAATGCTTATATACAAAATCACAGCGATTTCCAGGTTAGTTTGCCACTACAGCACCTACTCTATTCTGACTGCTATACAAAACATTCAAATACTAGCAAATGCCATCTTTCAAATAACTAAGGAACCAATGCATAAATAAATGAGGGGTCAGCAATTTAGTAGCTTTTTGAAAAGCCAGAATCCTGGTGCTTAGAAAATGGAATTGGTGAAGTTGCTGGTAAGAAGCCTTTGAGGAGGAATCAAGGGCTGGCAGTGAGTGATGTTGTTTGACTTCATGTGAAAACTCTCCATTTTTGTTACATTGATACAGTTTCCAAGCATAACCGGAGTAGTTTTAATATTTTTGCTAAGTAGAAATGAAAGGAAAAAATTATTCTCCTGAGACAAGACTACTAAAACAGGAAAAGGAAGGCATTTTCCACTAAGTTGTGTGAGAAAATTATTACCTTTGGTGGAAATACCATGGAAACATGAAGTACCAGAAGAGAAAGATAAACCTCTTTCCATACATGACTCTAAGCATGATTCATGAATCTTTTTAAGAGCCTTGAGATGTTGAAGATGGAACTGGAGAGCATTATGCTAAGCAAAATAAGCCAGGAGGTGAAAGACAAATACCATATGATCTCACCTTTAACAGGAACCTAACCAACAGAACAAACAAACAAGCATAATATAACCCAAGACACTGAAATTGAGAACAAGAGAGGAGAGGGATAGGAATATCCAGGGAAAAGGGGAAGGGTTTAGAGCAACAAGTATGAAAGACACATAGACAAAAGCTGGGTGGTTGGAAATGGGAGGGAGCTGGGTACAGCTGGGGCGGTGGGCTGAGATGGGAGTAGAAGACAGAAAACTGTATAAGAACAACAATTAAAATAAAAAAATAAATATATTTTATTGATTATGCTAAAAAAAAAAGAGCCTTGAGATGAAGTTTGAATTAAACAGTTTTCTCTATTAGCCTCTAGGGGTCGCCACCATCCCACTACAGCTTGGTAGTTGAGCGTGGTGCCAGGCAAGGATGACTGCAAAGACCCACCGTTATGTATTTTCTTTAGATACTCTTTAACTTTTACAAGTATTCATAGTTATTGCATATTTCTTGTTAGATGCACACCTAAGTTTTTTAAATTCTTGTGATTGTGACTGAGATCTTCTTTTCTTCATTATACTTTCTAATTGCTTGTGACTAGTACGTAGAAAATTGTCTTGGGGAATTTATACTAGCTCCTGTAACAAAAGCCCCAGCATTTCAGTACTTGAATACCTGGACGTTTTATTTCTTGTTCTTGAACAATTGATGCGAGTAGGCTTACCTTCTCCTGAGCCCTGATTTTAAGCCAAGTTGTTTCCATTCCGACCAGGCAAGGCTGAGAATTTCTGGACTCTGTTCCCTATGCTTACTGCTTGCACACTAGCTCCTTTTCTGCACTCGTCTCTTTCTTCTAACTGCTTCTGAGAGAAGTAATAGCCGGTACACTCCACTAACATTCTTTGTTCATCTTCTTCTCTAGAGCCAAGGTCCACTAGCATGTGGACTGCCTTCTAATAAAGAAAAGCCAAGAATTTTATCACATACCTGGCCACAAGATAACATTGAGCCATTTCCTCAGACTTAAATAATCTTTTTTTTTTTCATCTGACTGCTAACATAATGCTATATATTTTAGGTTTTATTATTTTTTAAATTGTGAGTATCCTCTTTCAGGTTACTAAGTTCTGTCTTAGGGTAAGAAAGTGAGCTGATGCAACAAATGATCTAAAAAGTTTCAGCCGTCTCAACATTGAAGCTGTACTTCTTTCCTACGTCACAGGCTCAATGGATTTGTTCTGTTTTTAATGTGTTTTTTCTTTGTCATTTCTAGAAATTTGGGGCAACGATGTCTGATACTTTGATCCAGTGCTGTCCTGTGAATTGAATTTGAGCACCTTTAAAGTGTTTTGCCCAGAATGCAACTCCGCACTCCTGGCCCTACCAGCTTTTGTGTCCTTGGACATGAATTATTATGCAGGAAGTGTGTCCACAGCTCCAACCTTACTTGTCAGTGTGAGCCTGGAATCATTATACCTGGATTACTGTGTCCTTGGTAACTGGAGTTCCTGGCTTAAATTGGAAGCCTGTGAAGACTTGACATTATAAGCTTCCTCTTTTTCACAAACAACATTGCTTCAGTTGGAAAAACTAGACTGTTCTTACCTTCTTTGCTTCCCAATCTAGTTCTGTGGCACAAGAGGAGCCTGAGACTAATCCCAGCTGTCCCCACTGGGAGCTTGGCCATGACCTTGCCTCCTAGATGGAAGCAGCCCCTGACCCCAGGCACCTGCCATTCCCCCTGGGTATCCTGTGCTCCTTTGGCCTCTCACCCCACATGCTATCCCACTGGCTTGTGGCCCCCACGCTCCTGAGCTGCTCATGGCCTATCCCTTGGAAACAAGGGCTCAGCATGGCTTTCTGAGTGCTTATGGGCTACAGCTCTTTTGTTTCCTCACAGGAAGGTGTGTTAGAGGAGCTGGCTGCTTCCTGGGCTCACTCTTGACTTTCTTCCTTCTCCTTCAGCTCATCATTCCTCTGGAGGCCTGAAACTGAGGTGTGGGGTTCTGTCCCCTCTGGACCTTCTGGGCTGGTAATCGTCTAGGATGCTAAACCTCTTGTTAAAGGGCAATGTTCCTGGAGAAGGAGGCAGACCGGGTGAAGTCATTCCTTTCCATTAACACTTCAGCTCAAATTCATTCTCTTCTATGACTAACATGAAGTTGTAAATTGGTACTGATTAACTCTGGGCACACAGAGAGGCCTCCTTTATGCACTGAGAGGATTCCCATAATTGAATTTTGCATATAACTGAAGGTTACTGCTTCCAGTGATAGCCTTGTGAGGGGTTTCAGAGTAAGGCTCTGAAATAATTCGAAATCATGGAGGGTAGAGAGGTAGGTGTTGGAGGGACAGGGCCAAAAAGGGCAGGTGGCCGAAGGAGGTGGGGACTCCAGAGCACACCAAGGGGAGGTCATGGTTATTTCTGAGTTTTGTTTCTAAGGGCTGTTAGCAGGATGACAAACTGCCCTCTGATAACACAGCCCTGTTGCAGGCACTGTAGACGAGAGGCTTGTCCACAATTGGCTCTATGTCGTGTCAAAGCCTTAAAACATCATTCAACACAATCGCATTTGACAGAGTCTTCACGGGGCTAGCTAAGATTCTCTTCCACAACAGGAACTATGACAGCGTTACCACCACCGAAATGATTACTCCAGCCGATTTTCCGATTTTCCGGGTGTTAGTGGGTAACTGACAACGTGAGACTGGCTCTGCTAAGTCACCTTTCCCTCCTGTTTATTGCAGGAGATGTTATCTGTGTGTCACCTGCGGGGGTGGGGGGGGTGGGGGTGGGGGGTGGAGCGAGCCTTTGCATCCCCACTCACAGCATAAACTGCAACGCAGGCTGGCTCTCAGAAGGCTGTGCTAGGAAATGTTCCTTGTCATTTTTTCTTCAGAGCCCTAGAAGTTTACAATGATAAAAATGAACACTTCATGGAAAACAGTGTGTAAAAACACAGGCACAGTGTGTGTTTTTATATAAATCAAAGGAAGATAGAGAGCTTATCTTGCTTACACATGGTTCTTCCAAGAGATGTTTTCAAAAAAGAAAAGCAAAAGACCGGTTAGAAGAGTGATGGCTATCTGTAAAAGTGAAAAGAAAAATAAATGTAACCTGCTAGCCACTGGGCTTGAACAAAATGTAGCAAATCCAAGGAACATTTTTATGTTTTATTTTACATTTGACCATATTTATTGCTGAGGTTTCATATATGTATCAGATGGGAGAGATTAAAAACCCAAAAACATGTGCCGAACAGATGAGGAGGTAGAAAAGATGGCATTTTCATTCTCTTTTTTTCTCAGTAGTAAAATTAATGGTTTAACATTTCCCTTTCTTATTTTGACTGGAAATCAATTTTTCTTAGAAATTAAATGAGTGAGAATCATACATTTAACTCAGTGTCTTTTTTTTTTTTTTAATTGTCACCAAGGATATTTTTTCATGGCTTTTACAGAGAGGAAGGGAGGGAAGGAGAAAGAAAGGGAGACACACATCAGTCGGTCGCCTGCTGTCTGCTCTGCTCTCTGACCGGAGACTGAACCTGCAACCCAGACGCACGGTCCGACGGGGAGTCAACCCCGCAGCTTTTCAGTGTGCAGGACGCCACTCTGGGCAGGCTGGAACACTCTGGCCAGGGCTCTTTTTCTAAACTAGTACTTTGTTGTCTTTTCACTTTCAAACCTCTGTCTTTTGCATTCACCCTTCAGTTCTTCAGTCTGTGAAATTTTATCAGTTGGCTCAGGTGAATAAACAGAAACTAAATCAGGGGTCATCGAACTTTTCTTTAAAGGGTTAGAAAGCAAATATTTTCTGTTTTGTGAATAAGATGGCGTTTGTCACTGCTCAACTCTGTCCTTAGACAAGATGAAATGAATGGGAGTGGCTGAGTTCCAATAAAACTTCATTTATGGATGCTGAAATTTCAGTTTCATGTAATTTTCGCATGTCACAAGATATTAATTGTGGTTTGATTTTTTAATACCATTTTAAAATGTAAGAACCATTCTCATTTTATGGATCATATTAAAATGAATGATGGCCTGGATTGGCTTGTGGGTTGTTTGCTGACTTGTAGACAAAATCATACCCTTGATCTAATTTACCTTTAAGGGTATTCTAACAAACGTTTAAACATTCAAGAGTAAGAAGTAAATTTATTTGTTTTATCGAGTATTTTTTCCTTTGGTTACTGACCTCTGCCTTAGCCAAAGATGCCAAGATTTTAATTGTCACTCCCAGGACTCTTGCCTGTGGCTGCATGTCCCAGGCAAGAAAGGACGGGGTACCTGAGGGTCAGGTGGTGAGTTTTGGAGGTAACCATGGTAAAACTAATAATGAGGGAGAACTCACTGTGTCTCTGGGACTGATTTCATATAGCAGTCCAGTGGGCCATCACAATAAACCTGCAAGAAAGACCCCAACACTGTCATTGTGGAGAGCAGGACACTCACTGACTGCACAAGGCCACACAGTCTGAGTGGTGGCAACTGTGGGCCAGATCCAGACGCTGTGCTGACCCACCATTTACAGACAGGAGGACACACACCTTCGAGGGTTCATCTTGGAACAGGAGGGCAACTGAGAAAAATCTGTGGAGGGCACCTGCTGCTTCATCGAAGAGTAACAAAAGACTGGGATTGAGTAGAATTCTACATTTTATAAAATTATTGTCCAGTACTCCAAATGAAGCTGTACATTTTACTTATTACTCCCTCATAGTACCCCAACATGATGCAAAATGTGGCACCAGGCAGGGACATTTCTGACCTGTAAGTCCCACATCCTGTTGCCTCTCACTTGTTGGGAGAATCCTTCCTGAATTTGGTGGCCTCTACCAACTTCCTCAAGTCATGTTGACGTTAAAGGTGAACAATTGGCTTTCTTTATTAGAAAGATGCTTATAGGAGCTGCCCAACTAGTGTGGCCATCGATGCTCTTGTTCTCTATAGACACCTTTCTGATATGAAAAGAAATGTGGCTCAGGCAGCATGTGAGCATCTGCGTCACTGACATCTAAGCAGATGACAGACAGAATTCCATGGAGCAGCCAGCCCACAGTGCTTAGGAAATTCTACTTGCAGTTAAGTAGCCAGGTCTTCTTTCTCAGATTCCATTGTGTCCCCAGGATACTGATATCATGGATTAGTGAATCTCTTCCCTTCCTTCCTTCCCCCTTCTCTCCTTCCCTCCCCTCTCCCTCCCTCCTTCCTTCTTTCCTTCCTTCCTGTTACCAGCACTCTCTCTGCAATATAAAATTTAGAAGTCAATGTGGCACTTTAGAGTTAATCTGGTCTAAATCCTCATTTTGAGCTGGGGTCTTGGTGGCCCAGAGACTTCCTGATGTGACACCAAGGTAGCCCCCACCAGGAGAGAACAGGGCGAGTCCTCCTCATTGAGATGCATGGCCAAGTGCATGAAGACAGTAGAAACACTTGTCTGTCACTACTTCTTGCCTTGATGAGTTTGTTTTATTACACATGACAATGAATGACTCTACTTCCTGCTTGTTGTGAGAAAGGGACAGGAAATGATAAAATCACTATCTTGAGAACAAATGAGGGGCCTCATAGCAATCCATTTACTACACAAACAGGAATACATATATCTATACTTCTACATCTTATGGAGTCTCTGTTCTTTCAGGATGTAATTAATTGGAACACATTCATAATGTTTTTGTGCAATCAATCAATGTTATGGGTCCATTATCATCATGGTTATTTAACTTGTATATGTAATGATCACATCAGCTAAGTACTTATATAGGGCTTACTATGTGCCAGAAGCTATTCTGGGCTCATTACATGAGCTAACTTGGTCCTCACAATCACCCAGTGAGTAGGTGTGATTTTCATTCCCATTTTATAGATGAGGAAACTGAAGCACAGACTGCTTGAAGAATCTGCTTGAGCTCATGCAGCTGGTAACTGGCAGAGCCACAACCTTCTGCTGCTGGATGAGTATTACCTGGTTTCTTTGGGTACTGACAGGAAATGGGAGATGGGGAGCCCCACACTTCAGCTGGCCAGTCCCTTTAGCTGGGGTTAGCTCTGAGCACACCTCTCTATTAGGAGATGGAGCTGTTTGGGGCTGGGGATATGAAGGCTAAGCTTTCACAAGAAGCAGATGGATTTCCTTGGGTCTGACTCCTCAGTCTATCTGTCTTCCTTGGGAACACAGCATCACATAGGCAGATGGGGTCCTCAGGCAGGGCCAGTCGAAACCTCAGCATCTTACCTGGGTCTGGGCAGAAGTGGGAGTAACATCTCCCTGGGTCAACACAGTAGATGTGAGCCCTCTTCCTGGGAGGTAGTGTAGAGCAGGAGGTCTCCCCCACCTCTTTCACCCCCGCCCCCCACTCAGCTCCTTTCAGACCACCCCATCTGCAAACAGACACTGGAGCTGTGGCATTCGTCTGGTGGCCATCGGGAATGTTCCCTCTTCCAGTTCAAAGAAAAGAGTTCTGTGGTCCACATGCACCTTAAATTTGAGTAAATTGCACCCTCATTCTATTTCTAGAAGTAAGCACATGATTTAAAAGACTCAAAACACCCATGGAAGTCTCCAGTGGTGGCTTTAAATTCACTGACCTGGATGGAATGAGAACCCACCAGAGACTCTTGGGGTGCAGTGACATCCCCACCTGGATTTCTTTGCCTGAAGCCGGGTTTTCCTTTGGAAGGGCCTGTGTTGATCTGAGCCATTCAGGCTGCAAGCTCCCGGGGCACTCTTCCAATCTTTACCCAGTGGAGTGTGTTTTCATTAAAACGAAGTAATTAAAAACAACGGGAAAGCCTTTCTATTTATAGATGGTTTTATAGACGCTCTTTAAAAAACCCTCAGTTTGGCTCCAAAGATTTGGTATGGCTCTTCTAGGTACTATATGGGTTTTACTTTTAGTGGTACAGACTCACTTCTAAAGGCATTCAGATTTAATAACAGAGAGGCCAATGGAAAGATGGCCTTTGCAAAACACCAGGCTCCTTATTTCGAAGAGAATGGCTGTAAGTAGAAAGAAGGCTACTTCTGTTATGAGGCTAGTTCTCTCAGACATAACTTGTTTGTTAATATTCTATTAAGTGAGTCAACACACTTTGCACCTGACGAATGTTTTGTCATTGCTTATGCTAATCTTCGCAAGACACTGGAGGAAATTTCTGTCTTCTTATTTTTATGTTACAGATGAGGGAACTGAGTCACAACAAGCCAGGATAGGAATCAAAGCTGTGCTGAAAGTTAGTGTCAATATCCATTCACCATGAGACACTACAGGGTCATTAATAACTGAGATGAGATACGCTGGGTCTGGGCAGCATTTGCCCCTGCATTTTTGGAGTCTAGTTCTCCCAGATTTTCAAGGATTCTTGGCTAGCTTATTTAAGTATCAGAGAGCACCAGGTTTAGTTTTGGTGGGTTTCTGGTGGTGAACCCTGCCAGTCGAGTAGAAATCTTTCATTTCTAGCTGTCTTGGCACATATATTAAAGAAATGAATGTCCCTGTTTTGGGGTCCCAACTGTTTTTATGACCATGCAAATGGAGGAATAAAGAGTGGGAGAGAGCTAAAAGGAGAGACTTTTGTTTCAACATTTTTTTTTTTTTTGAAAGGCAGAGGATAAGGCAATGGTCAATGTTGTTTTGTGTGGAGTGTTAAAAAAATGACTCAGTGATAAAAGTGGTGCCCAAAGCACAGACCGAGGTGATAGGCAGCCTTTGCTCAGGTGGTCCAGGTGCTCATTCAGTCGTGAAGGTGACGACAGGTCTGAGAGAGGGAAAGAAAGGCTGTTCTTTGTCAGGGTCTGGAACACTAAGTCGATGCTAACCACAGCTTGAGAGCTTTGGGAAAACATGCTTACTTTCTCTCCTCTTATGAGAAAGGCTTTGAGCAAATGTACTTTCCAAATTCACCTTTGTATCAGGCAGGTCTTCCGGAGAAATAACAGTGTGTGCGTGTGTGTGCGCGCGCACACGTGGAGAGATTCAGACAGAGAGAGATTTATTTTAAGGAATTGGCTCAGATGGTGTGGAGGCTTGGAGAGTCCAAAGTCTGATGGAAGAGGCCTTTAGGCTGAAGACTCTGAGAAGAGTTGCAGCTTAGCAGTTCAAGTTCATAGGCCGTCCACTGCAGAACTTTCTTTCTTGAGAAAGGTCAGCCTTTATTCCATCAGACATTTGACTGATTGGCCAACATTTATCCACAATATGGAGGGTAATCAGCTTTACTCAAGTTCACTGATTTAATTGTTAATCTCATCCAAAGAATACCATCACAGAAACATCCAGAATAATGCTAGATCTTAGCCCAGTCAAAAGCATTAATATATTTATCAATAGAATTTATTAACTAATAGCATTAACCATCACATCCGTACCTGGAAGCACAGAGCATATTCACAAACACCACGGTTTATCCACCGGAGACCGCTCTCCCAGTACGCGTGGGCGTCCCCACATTTCCCAGGCCCCCCGTCCCTGAGCTTTTCTCTGAGTGAAGCATTTCCGCATCAGAGCTCTTCCTCAGTTTATTCTTTTCTTGCCTTGGGTATCAGGGAGTAATATGTTAGGAGAGCAGAGTTATATAATTGAAACTCCTGGAACCTTCTGTCTACGTGAGTGAGAAATAAATTGTTTTTGTATTAAACCACTGGAATTTTAAGGCACAGCCTGTTCTAGTCTGACCCAGACAGTGTCCAAGCTTGTGTGTGTGTGATGTACATGGTGTGTGCGCATGTGCACATGTGTGTGTTTGACTGTGGAAAGTTGACTTGAAGTCCTGTACACTCAGCCAGCACCACCTCATAATATGATTGTTATGCTGGGTATAAATCTATCTGTCATGTCTTTGGTAGCTGATTCCAATTTCCAGAGTTATTCTTTTTGGTACTTTTTTTTTTAATGAGCTAAATTTTATAAGTATTGTTACAGGTTCATCCTGGGTCTTTTGGAGGATGTTAGAAATCTTGTCTTACTCTGCCCTCTGAAGGTTGGTCACACCATCTGTATAGCCCTCTCTTGCTTTAATCTGCCTGGGGTCTCATCTTTGGAGAAGTATCATCCTAACCCTCATGTCCTGTGGGAGTGACAGTCACACCCTAACCCCCCAGGTACTGTGCTAAGTACCGGATGGAATGGGAAAATAAAATTATAGCATCCATGGTGCTCACTCTGGGTGGATGTTTTTACTAAAGCCAGGCAGTGTCGAGTAGCACTCTGCACTTTCACCTGGAATTGGATGGGAAGCGGTGTTTTTAATCTAGTCATGTTAACCATGAGCTTGTAGGCTGGACTGTCAGAAGCAATCCTCCCAACTGTGTGGACATTGTTTCATTGTACTGAGAGCCAATGAGACCCCCAACACACGAGGTGGAACAGACAGCAGAGCACAGAGGCAGAAAGGATGGGCAGGGTATCCTGATGACATCGATTTATCCTCCAGACACAGCCTCTTGGGAATTCATCACAGACTCCCCACTTGGGGCACTTCTGTCACTTGCCAGAAGTCCTGATTTTTATGACAGTTTTTCAGGGATGTCAGCATACATGCTGTTCCTATCATTGGCTGCTATCATGGCGGGGTGCCAAGAGTCAGGAAAAGATGAAGCCAATTCTAAACAAAAGAAAAGAGAAAAATGGATCTTCTGAGAAGAGCAAACATTGAGAAGACAAAAATGGATTTTTTTGTCCCTTAATCTCCTTTTTATGTTTTGGGGGAAGGGTGTTTAATCAGCACGTCTAGGCTTTTGCACTGATTGCTCCTGTTGGGTACTGAGTGCAGATGATAGTTGCTTGCCTTTGAGTCTTTGTAAGCAAAGACCTGACATAAGGAAGTTAAAACATCTTAGTTCTATTTGGATATTATTTCCAAAATTTGTAGAAGAAATGGCCTTCTGAGGCTGTCTTTCTTCTCAGACTATTTGTAGACCCCTTGAGTGGGGTGGAGGTGCTCCAACTTCACCATGTGAAGAGGAAGCCATAGATGTGGCCTCGTGCATGTTCTGTGGACTCCTGAAACTCTCTGAACATCTCACCTGGCCCTTTCCCAGGAACTTGTCCCCAGGCTGTTCCAGTGCTAGAAAATTCTCTTCAAGAGGATGTTGCAAAATCTTATTTATGAATTGCCAAAGCTTCAGAGGCACTGCCTTCTCCAAGCAGTCTTATCTGTAGCCAATATTTTATGATGACAGTACACTGGGTCTAAAATTCAATTTCCTGGTCCTCAGATGTAAGAGTGTAATGATGCAGGTGCCATTAGGTGAGACTTAAGGTGCGTTTGGCCATGAGCAGTTCTTTGTATGGTGGATTAAAAAGGACAGTCTGAACCGGTGTCATGTAGAGAAAGCTGAAGCGCGCAGAGCTAGTGAGTTGTCTCTTCTAAAAAGTGGCACTGTTGAACCCATTGTTACTGCAGACTTTTAAAATATAATAAGTAGGTATTTTTTAGATTTCTAAATGCTTTCTAAGGTTCCATTGTTTGACAGATGAAGCGAGATTTGGCTATGACCACCTGACAATCCCATGATACCCCCACCTGTCCTGACTGGATCCTATGGCTTGTCTTTAAATTACTGCAAACCATCCTGATGTCACCGACATATTTCACACTGCTCGCTGGGTGCCTCTTTGCTCCAACTGCCTACCAACAGGAGGTTTTAGACATGTAAATCTTTAACTCTTTGCTCTATAAGGAATCGTTGCATTCTTAGAGCTGGGAAGAGTCTTAGGGAATAGTTCCAGAGCTGCTTCCTTATTCACAGATGACAAAATGGGCACTAGGAGAAGGGAAGACACTTGTTGAAGGTCTCAGAGAAAAACGAAGAGAAGAGGTGTGCACACTGCTCTTTATAGTGAGTCAGGGACAGCAATGGTGGGGGGTGGGGTGGGTGTGTCTCTCTCTGTACTGGGGCTTGGCTGAGCAGTACTGTGAGGTGGCAGGACTGGGGTCCTTCCCCCCACCTTGTCAGTGTGCACTGAGGAATGAGCATCAGCTGGCTGAGTCAGGTGGATTGGGGATTGCTTATGTAGGTCTAAGGGACCTCAGACCCCAAAGCAGCAATGCTCACATCCCTCTACCCACCTCAGCTCCTCAGCTGCTGCTGGGGGTAGGAATGCCGCATAATCATAAACTGGAACCCCAAGTCTGAGTGTAAAAGAAAGGTCTCCAGTTTCATGATTGTGGGCAGAGATGGTAGCTGCTCATGTTCAACCATTAAATAAATATGGAAATGTTTCAGTAAAAAGAAAGATGTACTTTTCTCACCCTCAGCTGTACTTAGCAGTATTAACAAATATCAATGGCTTCACCTACATCTGCAAAGCAGTTATTTTTTTTATGTGGCCTTTCCTCAGCGGTGTAGAGAGTAGGTGTATGTTACTTTTTTGTTTGATTTGCCTTAGGTCATTATTCCATGGACAACTCAGAGTATGAAAATGGTTATGAGATACTGGAATGCACTGGAGTTCAGCTCAGATACCTAGAGATAAGTAACCTTGGAGAACTTGTCTGACATTCGGAACCCTACTTTTTCAATATAAATGGAGACAAAAACACCAGCACCATCCATGTTCATAGCAGTTTTAATCACAATGGCCCAAAGGCAGAAGCCACCCAAGTGCCCATCAACCAATGAATGGATGAAAAAATGTGGTCTTTCCACACAATAAAGTGTTGTTCAGCCTTCAAAAGGAAGGAAATTCTGACATATGCTGAAATGTGGATGAGCCTTGAAGACACTGTGCTAAGTGGAATAAGCCAGTCACAAAAAAGACAAATACTGTAGGAGCCCATACATTAGTCAAATTCATAGAGAGAGAAAGTAGAATGGTGGGTACTAGGGGCTTGAGAAAGAAAGACAAGGTGTTCATGGTTAAAAGGTGCCGAGTTTTAGTTGGGGAAGGTGAAAAAGTTTTGGAGATGGGTTGTACAACAGTGGTAATGTACTTAACACCAAAATAAGGAAGAGAATCCTCTTCTTCATGTGGTGCTCTTAAGCTCTCTCTATTGACAAAGTTCAATATCATGCCTGCTGGTAAAGGAAGAACGGTTGCAGAGTCCAGTCCAGCACCACTCGCTGGTGTGAAAGGGTGCACAAAACAATATACTAACTGATGCCGCAGCTAGTTGAGGGCAGAGGTGCAGTCGCGACTAAGCTGCCCCCAAAGGGACTTGTGTTGTCACCACAGGAGACAGTGTAAACACGACAAAAAAGGGAATAGATGTGTGTGGGTGGAGATGAGTGCTCAAGAGAAATGTATACTACCAAGGAGGGGGTCAGGAGTGCGTATGTGGAGGTTTCCCTGTATAACCCCATCCAGGTCAGAGAAAGACGCTGAAAAAAAAAAAAGACCTGACAGGGTGGGGAGACACATATACAAAGGCCTGAGGTGGACACACAGCAGAGGGAAGGGTGAAAGGTAGCAGGCACAGAGAAACAGTGTGCATGTGTGTGCATGTCTGAATCTGTGTGAACATATATGGCTATGTGAGCATGTGTGTGTGCACATATGAGTATGTGTTCATATGCAGAAATGTGCATGCGTATGTGAAAGTGCACATATGTGAACAGGTGAATGTGTGTATGAGAGTCTATGTGTGCATGTGTGAAGGTGTGCAAGTATACTGGTGTGTGTATATAAGTACATGCATATGTGTGACTGTGCATGTATGGGAATGTGTGTGGACAGGATTTAAAGGACTTGCAGACTATCAGAGGGATGTTAACTTTTACTCTGAATAAGATGAGAAACTGCTGTGGAAGATTTGAGTAGGGGAGTGGCAGAATTCTCAACATTTTATTGATAACAGGCTCCTCCAGGGGCAATGGGGAGAGCTGGCTGTGGTGGGCAGGGTGTGAGCAGGGGACCAGTGTGGAGGAATTTGGAGGAATCCGGGGCAATGGTGGCGTGCACTGGAGAGGCAGCAATGCAGATGCTGAGAGGTGGGCACACGCTGGATGACTGTAAAGGTGGAGCCACCTGGATTTGCCGAGGATAACAATGAACATGATGATTGGTCTGAGAGTTTCTAAATGAGAGGTTGTCTGAGTCGACTGTTTTATAAAGAGGTAGGAAATGGGGCTGAGTCTGCAAGTTTAGATAAGAAAGAGGCAATGAGTCACTTTTTAGAATCATACAGCTCCTCTATTATCTGCTTGGAGGTGCACTGGGAGAAGGCAGAGTGGCATCTGGCAGCTGAGTGAGGAGAGGGGCTCCCCAGAGACGTTTTGTTCATTCAGGTGGTTTTCTCCTGAACTTGGCTATGTGACCTTGGCTCCAGCTGGACAGTGAAATCTGGTTTGGGTGCCCACCTTCTGAAAGCAAACATTCTCTCTTTTATTTTTTTATTGTTGTTCAAGTAAAATTGTCTCCATTTTCAGAAAGCAAGCATTCTTATTGGTGGGCTGAGCTGTTCCTTGGACAATAGAAGTCTCATTCTATGAAGTTGAAGATCAAATCAAGATCTCTGTACTGTTGTCTTTCTACCAACTAGGAGTGTGCTGAAGGCCAAAGCAATGGTGTCCACAGGAGCTGGTAACCATTTACTGACTTGTATAATTCATTGGGTTAGAAGTGTGTCAGATATAAGCTCGTGCTCAGGCTCAAGGAACAGAGGCAGCATTTCTATCTGGTGTATTTCAACTAAGGCAAATACCTGGAGCAGATTTTTTTTTGAAAAAATTAAGGAGACAAATAAAAGCATTTACTTGGGGTAGGGGATGGGGGCTCACTCAAGTGCATGTCTATTGGCTGTATACTTCCTTAGTTCTACATAAACAAGCATCATCTTCTCTCCTGTCCCACTATCTCCTCAATTGCTCCTGGCTCAGTCCTGATCCTATACATGAGTATTCAGGACCATGATGTCACTCCAGGGCAGGGCATCAGATGCTGGCCAGCTTAAGAGAGAACACAATTCATCTTCAGTCGCACAGGTGAAGGGTGTGAAGGCAACAGAGGCCGTCCTCCTCCAATGAGGACACTGTTCACCATTTATCAGAACCATTAAACATCTTCAGGAGGTAGGACTCGCTCTCATTGGAATGTAAATGCAAATTGCCTTTCCAGGCTAAAGACAATCTTTTAACATCCACTCTTTCGAATTCTCCACGCTTCCTTTTGCCAGCATTAGCAGAGGCAGTTGACAATTGGTAGCACCTAAATTCATGGTTTTAAAAATGGGTCAGAAAGCTTGTGAATGTCTTAAGACAACCAGAGAACTGTTTAGTCCTGCCCAGAAGAGTCTTCCAAGCTCTTTCCACCCAAACGTAGGATCTCAAAATATCTGCCTCCTCTGGCCTCCAGAACACCCAACAGAAGAGACTTTACTCTGCTTGTTTTGGATGTGTCTGAAGGTGATCAGGTCCCTTCTGTTACCATGAGAGGTTTTCTTTGTGTGAGGCCTCTGGGACACATTTGAATGACTGGTACCATTGGCTGTGCCCCAGGAGCTCTGGTCACCAGCACAGGTGCCCAGAGGATGCAGCGAGCTCCTGCGTTGTGGGGGCTTCTCTAAGTGTGTTCAGTCTCCCACTTGTTTCAGCTTAGTTCAGCTGGCAGAGTCAGGCTGGCTCTGAGGCTGGTTTGAGAGAGGAACATTTTGACTGCCGTGTCTTCTGAAGGTTCATCATGTGCTAAGATGCTAAATCATTGAAGCTAAGAACTGCTATGAATTAGAGCTGATAAGTATTTAGTCCTCTTGTTCTGGGAGCTGGAGACTTTCACAGACTAACTTTTGTGCTCTGAAACCAGTAGTTTTAAGAGGTTTAGCACAGCTGCAATTGGTGATTATTAAAGGCACTTCTTGCTGGTCCCCAGTGAGCCATCCTTCTGTCTGAAACATCTTCTGGGTGTTGTTTGATGACTGTCTTTAGCTGCTTTTGGCTGGCTTAAAATGAATACAAACACTCTTGTGAAATTACTGTTCAGAAGGACTTTTCTGAAAACTTGCCCCCAATGTTTATTTCTCTGAGGGGTCAGAATTAATAGTAAACACAGAGCCCAATTCACAGACTCTTTCATCATGAAATCTGTTCTCTATGGTTTGATTTTTATTGTTCTCTCTTTCAAACAATTGCCTTTTTATATTACACCATGTTATCAGTTTTTGAAAAATAATTTTCATTATCAAATAATTTGCCTAATGTGGTTTTTGAAGTCAGATTATTTTCAGAAAGAACTTTTGAAACATTACATGAATTCAGGCTGTATTTATTGATAAATTGGTAGCTAAACCTGCATCTTTAACCCTCAAGTAAGCATTCATATGACCTGCATTTGGTGTGTTTCTTAAAGCCAGAAAAATCAATGGAGCTTGTTGCTGACAGAGGAATTCAGAGCATGTTCATATCCTCAGGGTCTTTGGTGAAGGCAGTGGGTAGAGGTGCTGACACATTTTAATAAATGTGCCTGGAAATACACTCTTCAATGACAGTGGGTGTGACTCTGGGCTCTTGATCACTGTTGCAGTGACACTTTATCTGAAGAGTTTCCAAAGCTGCACCCTTCCAGCATGTGGGGACTGAGATTTTGGGTCTTTCATTTCTATTTGTTTCCACTACTCTAGCACCCCACAATTCACAACTCAGGGCTTCAGAAAGAAAAAAATTCTTCACCACTCTCCTCTTACGCATTTTACAGCCTTACTCACCAAGATGGTTTGATAAAAGTCTATTTTGCCAAACCACAGGGAGCAGAATAAAAGGCCACTAAAGAAAGGGTAGAGAAATAAAAAGATAGAAATGGCCTGGGTCATCAACAGCATTGTGGAACATGTAAACCCAAATCAGCAACCAACAACCTCTTGACTTCTAATCGTGAACACAAATAAATCTCCGAGATTTTTAAAAATACTTTTTATTTTGGTATAGTTTAAGACTCACAAGAAGTTAAAAAATAATATAGAAAGTTCTCATGTGTCATTTGTATGAACTTGCATAAGTATAATGGGGTACAGAGCATGGGTTCATGAAAGTAAGAGCACCCTGACCCCACAAATCCAGCAAAAAGGGTGGGAAGGGATACCCACAAAATGGGAAGTACAGCATTTGAGGCACATTGCATAACAAAGGCAGATTAACAGCCTGTGCCTTCCTGAAGGGAGGAGCTTCAGAAGAAGGCTGCTACCCTGGAAAAATTGTGTGTGTGACTGTGAGAATGTGTGCTGGCAGAGTGACTTGGCAGAGTGACTTGTGACATAGCCAGGTTGGGGTGGAGGGAAGCTCATGCAGCACCTGCATGAGTTGCAGGTACTGATGTCCACCGTGGATGCCTGTGGGCATCAAGAAACTCTTGCCCTGACTAAAGATGGCAGCTGCAAGAGGGTCAAAGACACTGGGAAGCTGACAAAATGGAGGATGCTAATGTACCATAGGAAGAGCTGGATGTTCAGCTGAGCAGGAAGTTCTCAATCAAGCATTTAAAATTGAAGCAGGCTGAGATATACAAGGTCTGGAGGTCTGCCTGTAGCTCAGTCAGTCTGTCTGTAGAGCTGTCTGTCTGTAGGTCTATTGGATTCAGCACACCCCCCAACCCTCCCAACACCCCCAAAATCCACCCCCTCCACCCCCCGCCCTGAGCACAGAAGACAGCAGCGGAGTTGGCAGAGCTGTGGAGGACCTGCCTGGCCAGGCACACAGACACACTGGTGAGCTGATGGTTGGAGTAAAGGTGGTTTCAGGGGAGAGAAACTGACATTGCAAGAAAGGTACAGGCCAGTGCACCCAGACTCATGAGAGATGTCTGGAGCTGAACTGGGACCGAGAATGCTGAGCTGCAGACTTCTGTGTTTCTGAAGGACAGTATTTCTGAGTGGCATATTCTGAAACTGGTTTGGCCTGAGATGGCAGGGTGAGACAGGGCTATTAATTTTTGGGTGTTTTAAAGAGAGCAGGACTTAGTGGCTGAAATCTGCTGTCATTCTAAATCTGTATAACCTTTAAGTAAACAATGCTTTTCTTTTTTTACGAAACTTGCCTTGGGAGTAATGCTTCCTGGTGGTGGACAATTGAACCCCACAGCTATTCTGGAACACCATTGGCTGGTTCTGCAACATAACCACATTGTCATGACCAAGAAATTGATATCAACACACTGTAGTTAGCTTCACTACAACCTAATCCAGATGTCACCATCAGACTCTATTTTTTTAAACAACGTGGTTGATTGCATTTGTATTTTACTTGCAGCCTAAAGCATTCATAGCTTAAACATCATGAAATGAAATATACAGACATACAGGCACTCCATTTTTGATCTTCTGATTGAATTGTCAGTTTGACAGACACTTGGTAATGTTTACTTTTGAAAGTCTTTAATAGGAGTTTTTGCCTGACCCTCGGGACACAGAGGTAGACTTGTTTTGAGAAGCTATATGTTATGAGGGTTATCACAGAATAGGACTTTTTCTGAATCATAATTTTTAGAATTGATCAGGGTTCATGCTCACTCTCATGCCTTTTTGTTCAATGTAAGCGATTACCTCCAAATAATCAAGTGTGAGTTTCTGCCCTAGGGAAGCCTGACACTCACCAGATCCTATATCCACACAAGGCATGGATCATACTACATTCAACTTTCTGATCCCTGTGTGAAGCAGGGTCTGGCATAAGGTAGCTACTCAGTAATAGTGAATTAAGGGAACAGGTGAATAAATGACATGATTTAGATAGAATGTGTCACTATGTTCAGAGTATGATGTGGATGAGTGGGTGGGTGGGTGAGAAAATGGGCACTACTGTGATGTCACTGCTGTGATGTCACCACCATGATGTTGCCTGGATAAAACTTGCTCTTACATTCCTGAATTCCTCTTTGGGCAATGACTCTATTATTTTATTTCTTATGGGGAGGACTGCTATATGTCAGGGTTGTCCAATCATGTCTTTGTGTATGTAGCTGGAGCTGGGCATGGGACACCTATTCAATTGCCCCTGGGGTGGTTTTGAGGGGCATTGGGGGACCCTCCACTAACCCATCTGTACCATTCAAAAATGATGGGTACGTCCAACCATTTAGGGTCATTTCACAAACCAAGCACTTACGAATGTATGTTTTGAGATGGGTTTATTTTTAGGTTCTTTTGAAGGAACCATAGGAGACAGGAGATGCTCTTCTCAGTTGACACTGAAATAAATCTGGTGGTGATGAGCTGTCTCTGTGCAGAGAAAGGCTGAGGCTGAAGTGAGGGGCTGGCAGGGCAAACTCTGCAGTGGGTAGCATGGGGCAAAGTGGGTCGAGAACAGTGGGTATGGAAGGTGGGGAGGCCGAAGAAGATGGGGGAAGATGGTGCAGTGCAGTGTGGATCCATTATCTGTCTCTCAGTTTGGCCAGGGCTGTCCTAAATGGCTGCAATTTGCCCCAGCTTTGGGGTCTTTCTCCTACAGACTCCACTTTGGGGGCTTAAGGCTGCACTGATAGAAGAAAATCCAGCTGCCTTTAACAGAGAAGGCAAAATGTTGAACAAGATATCTATCTATCTATCTATCTTGTTGGTTCTGTTTTTTTGCCATTTCTTTTTAATTTTAATTGTTGTTGAAGTACAGTTTTCTGCCTTTTACTCCCATCCCAGCCCACCCGCCCCCATCCCTCCCCACCTCCCTCCCGTTTCCACCCCCACCTTGTTTAAATGAATAGAGAAGAGGCTGTCAGTGACCAGAGGGGAGAGGGGAGGAAGTTTCATGGGAAAAGGGGAAGGGTTTACAGGAACAAGTATCTTTATTTTATAAGTGAGTTCAGCCCAGGTATGATTC
Source organism: Anoura caudifer (assembly GCA_004027475.1). Taxonomy (NCBI): domain Eukaryota; kingdom Metazoa; phylum Chordata; class Mammalia; order Chiroptera; family Phyllostomidae; genus Anoura; species Anoura caudifer. The sequence continues at coordinate 108,984 of PVKU01005421.1, forward strand.
TTGATCATATCAGGGACCTGGACTCCTTGTCTTTTTTTGTGCTGTTGAGCAAAACCCTCATCCTCATGGGTTGGGATGTAGCATCAGCTCTCACATCCATGTTCTGAGCAGAAGGGTGGAGAAGGAGGTTAAAGGATGGGCAAAGGATACACACCAGCTCTTCTAAGGCATGGATCAGCAGTGTCTCCCAATACTTCACTCACATCCCATTGGCTGGAACGTAGTCACATAAACACACTTCGCTACCAAGAAAGTTGCACAGTGTAGTTGTATTCTGGACAGCCACATGCCTGGTTCTATTTCTACAGAAAAAAAGAAGAGAACACATTTTAAGGAGGGCCTCTGCCTGAAGTATCATTTACCTCACAGTATCATTTACACACCCGAGAGCACAGTCTCTGACATTGCCAGCAAGAGTTATCTAAATTCAATTAGAGAACTCTGTGTGGTCCAAGCTTTTATCCTACTTACAAGCTAAAATGTCAGCTTGTCACAACATCCTAGATGCTGGTAGAAGACTCAAAACCTACAGATCAAAAAAAAAAAAAATGAAGTTTATTTGTCACGGTGACAGTAACTGCGAGTATCAGCAATTTTGCACCTGCCTAAGTCCAATTTCCCGCATGACACGATGCAGGGAGGACTAGGTGACATGTGCCCACACAGAGTGCTGTGTTACAGGGGAGCAACCCTGAGCTTAGGGGACCCGAGTATTCTGACAAAGAACAGTAGGCGTGCCTGCCTTTTGCTCTGGAAGAAGTCTGCTGGCATAGTCCAAGGCTGTTCACTCTTCTGAACACAGAGCCCAGAGTGAAGGCAGTTAGCACTTGCAGAAATGCCAGAGGCCCATGGAGAGCTGTCCCGCCACATTCCAGAAATGTTGCTCAGACATAATTGTTCCTTAGCTTTTCCTTTTGTTTGCAGATTTATTAGCAGATCATGTAGCATATGACATTCCAGTGGTCTAAAATATTTGAAGAGAGAGGCTTAGCAAGAGGATCAGACTGGAAATGTTTCCTTTCCCCTAGGTTTTAGTTTCTTCCGTCTCTTGCTCTCATCCTTGTTTGTAATTTGAAGATGCTCAGTGCCTAGGAATGGGAGCTGCTTCCCACAGGAGAAAGTCTCCACTTGGCCGGAAGGAGGAAACCAGACATTTCTTTGGTGAGATAACATGCGTACTAATGGTGCTTTTTGGACAACTGCTAATGCGGGGGTTTGCCTCTGGGGATAACAGTTTTTATTATTTTCAGCACTAGTGAGGCCATCCAGTTCTACTTTTAAAGTACTGTCAGATAATTTTTAAAGCATTTTAAAGGCCTAATTTCTCATCATATTGGGCTTGTTGACAATTTTCTTCCAGAAAGTTTGGTCTCCCAGCCCTTCCTCCTTGTCCTAGTGCAAGATCCCTTCTGTTGATGCCCTGGGTGTCCTCACACAATGTCCTTCCAACATAAACATTTTCTTTCCTGGTCCTGTGGGGACAAAAGTAGGTAGGGGGAGTCCTTCAATAGCACTATTGTGTTGACTGGTGACCTGATAGAACGAGGAGTCAAGTGACCATGGCCCACGCCTCAAAACTGGCTGTCTGAGTACATGTGACAGCTGCTAGTAGGGCCAGGCTGGGATGAAAGTCCCCTTTGAATTGTCCATCCATTCACAGAGTCAGCTCCCAGCATGGAGGCTGAGCAGTAATCCAAAATTAGATGCTGCTGTTCTCACGCGTTAGTTAAAAATAGCTGTTCTGCATCCTTCACACAATCAGCCAGGGGCTGTTTTCAGCAAATGTTTATGATAGAGAAAGACATTGCTAATTCACTGCTTATCCAAGGAGAATAGCACTTTTTTTGTTGTTCTCAAGTAAATAGACAACCAGGGCTGCTGGTGGAAATTCACTTGCATTTTCTTTAGATTTGCAGGGTCATTTTGTTTTGGGAGAATGGCTAGTGAGGAGAGAGGGAAAGCAGGACACATACTTAACATGATTCTATAAAAGAGGCAATTTACTGGGCTTAATCGTGGAGATGGCACAGGATGCTGGGTAGTTTTGATACAAAGGAAAGAACCTGAGCTTTCATTTAGATTGTTGTAAGCCCAAAGGAGCTACCACCTTGGAGATGTGCAGTCCCTACCTGAGTCCCTGTGTTTGTCTGTCCTCAGAGCATGCTTAGTCTCTGATGAAAAAGCTAAGGAGGGATTTTCTGCCTTTCAGATCCAAGTTTTCCCTTTCCCTTTGTTCCGAGTCAGCTCTGCCTGCATAGTCAAGTATGAGGCCACTGGGAGCCACCCTCTCTGAGCAGTGGCCTCCCTTCTCTTTCCTGTATTGTCTTCTCCCCTTTCTCATCCTTGCTATCTCCTGTTTCCTACAAACCTGATTGATGGGAAGAGTTCAGAGGTCACTGTGCTGAGGGTAGGGAGGATGCTGGGAACCAATTGTGGTGGCCTTTCCTGGGAATTTGTGTTCTTCCTATTTCTGACAATAGTGGCATAACACTATTGTAGGACAAGTCCCAGTGTCAGGAATTTTAAAGTTCAATTTGCTAGGAATAGAGTATGAAGATATTTATCTTCAAGGCAGCAAGAACACTGAACTTTAAAAGACCCTGCACAGAGAAAGGCTTCCGTAAAACATGGCTCTTGGATCTTGGCTTTAGGGAAGGGAGCAAGCTAGGGGTCAAGATTCAACCTGTCCTAAGATGGAATGAAAAACAGAGAGGAGTGGACACAACTTCAAGCAAAGGTTTTGGTGAAATATCTAGAATCATTGGAGATTCGCTGTAGGCCTCCTCCTTACTCTCCATTCAGCAAATGGTTTTGTTTTATTGAGATATGATAGAACTGGATATTGAAATGCTAAAGTAGGTCTAAAAGCATGATGGGCTACAGACACAGTAATATGGACATGAACACTTCTGTCATCTTTTAGAAAGTGTCATGGGGAAAAAGGTGTTCTCTGGGGAGTGAGTATGCCGATTCTGGGCCCTCAAGTGTCTGAATCATACCCTGCGGATAAGTGACATTTCTTGTTAGGACTTGTTGGTCAGCAGCAGAAGTGTGAGTGAAAAAGTCTAGTGAAGGAGGAGGCAGCTGATGGAGACCACGACCTTGGCAGGAGAAGCTGCGGGTAGGGCTAGGTTCCTGGGCACGTGTCCTGTGCCATCACACAGGGCTCCATGCTCGGTGTTTTCTCTGCTGTCACTGTATTGAAATTCTTGAAATTTTTGAATAAGGAGCTCCACATTGTCATTTTGCATGTCTTGACTCCAAGAATAGTAAGAAGGAAAGCAGGGAAGAAGGGGAAACAGAGGCAGATGGAAGTTAACTTGAAAGAAATTAAATATTTAAGGTGGAAGATAAACTGGTGAGAGAGAGAAACCAAGAGAGGGGAGAGGAGAGAGCAAGAGCAGGGAGGGAACTTGACTACATGGTTTTGAATTATAAAGAAAAATGAAAGACCTTCTGTTTTGTGGCTTCCAAGATACTTGCAGTAAAAAATGGGTTGGAACAGGATGACTCTTATACCAGGTGTTGCTTGGGTGGCTGCCCTTTGGCATTGTCTGGAAGTAAAGTACACGTACACATGACACTGTTTGCACAATCATCTCTCTTTATTTTCAGTAACAGCTAATTAAGAAATGATTTTGCTCAAACCATAACAGCATCTTGTTTTTTTTCTTTGGAAAGATTGTTAAAGGTTGTTAAACGAAAAGGGGCGGAAGACAAATCATTTCTCCACTATGTTACATTCAAGAACTTTCCATGTTTCAGGCCTTCCTACAAAAGAGTTTCTGTTACACTGTCCTTTATGCTCCAAAGGGAGTGGTATACTTCTCTGATTTACTCTGAGGTCACAAGAAGTTCTGCAAGCTGCTGCCAAACATAAATTATAGAACCCTCTGATGTAATTATTGTGGGGTCACAAAAAGAATGTGGAAAACATTAGTGAAGTGCGAGATTAATATGCTTTTAAGTGCTAATTTATTTCTCAAATGTGCAGATGGAAGTCTCTGTCTTAATTGTTATTAGACCTGAGGTTGAGACTTTCACGTACTCATCTCCCAGCCACTGCAGGATCGGGACTCCGAGCCTCTGAGAGAAGTGACTCACTGCTGGTGAGAATCATTCTGAAGACACAAATGGATGGGAGGCAAGCAGATGCAATTAGGATGTAATTATCGAGGCAGCCCATGCCTGGAGCTGCATGTCTGGTGCTCCACAGTGTGCTTCATGTAGCCTGGCAAGGAGTGCACAGAGCTCCAGGGTTTGCAGCCCCACTGGGAGAGATCAACCTCCTGATACCATCACCTTGGGGGTTAGGCCTCAACACCTGAATTTTGAGGAGACCCACACTTACATTCAGTTCATAACACTTACATAAGTAGAAGGACCCCCTGGAGTTTTCCTGACTTAAAGCAAAAACAAAAGGCAGGGTTGTCTACCCCTACCCTATGCCCTGTGTTTCTCCCCAAAATCAAGTTCTTTGCTTTCTTATCTGGATTGGTGAAGACTCAGGCGAGTTTATCTATCTATCTATCTATCTATCTATCTATCTATCTATCTATCTATCATCTATCTATCTATCTATCTATCTAGATTTTAAGAGCCCATTTATTAAAGCTGGGGCTCTTAAAAGGGAAACAAGTAAGGGCTTAGGATAGAAGCAGCAGCAGCAGAGGCTAGGGGGCACTGTGATTGGGTCTCTAGAAATGTTACAGGAAGGAAATGTTACAGGCCAGGTGGAGGCTGCTTTGGCTCAGTGGAAAGTTAAAGCAAAGGGGGCCTGGGCAACAGGTTTGGGGGGTGAGCCCCAGACAAGCAGCCACTGCCGGCTGCTCCCCTGTTTGCACGTCTGTGGGGTCCTTTCGAGTTTAGGAGGTGCAAACCTGAGAGGGAAGAAAGGCATGGGCGTGCTCTGTGGAGGGGAGCGCACCAGGCAACTTTTAAAAAAGGGCACTTCCCCCACCACGTTTGTGTTATTGTCTTTCAAGATATCAAAAGGATAAGACTCCTGTGCTTTGTTCTCTTTTCCGTCCCCCTTCCTCCCATAGCTCACGCTCCCTCTGACTCCAGGAGACCCTCCCAGACTCTCTCATCCTTCTCTCTGTCTGTGATCCCAAGTCTTTCACCTGAAATTCCTCTTGTATGGAAAGCAAATGAATGCCTCTGGTTTTGATAATGTTTGAAAAAAAAAAAAAAAAGAAACTTACAGAAGGTTCTCAATTGTCTTAAAACGTGTGATGTTTTACTTAGATCTGTGGGAGTACAGGCCATTAAACCCTTCATCTTTTCTCACAAGTTCCCTTTTAAACAGCGGATAATATTTCATGTGGTTTGTCTCTTTCTGAGCAGAGTCTATGCACAGCCTGATCACAGCCTAAACACATTGAAGAGAGTGCCAATTCTTTGCACTTACGTGACCTGTTTTATTAGTTTTTCAGTATGCCATCTAGTAGACAGGGTGGCTGACAACAGCTGAAATGTCCCCAGGTGAGTGACAACTGTCGCAGGAAGGCATCTATGGTGCCAAGTTGCCGAACTCTGCCAGGCTATGTTGGCGCCAGCATTTTTGTTTTCTGTTTTGGGATCATGTTCCATTTGCATCAAGAAACTAAAAAGACCTGCCGCCTGATCAAGGCTCAACAGGTGCAGGAGGCAGAGTTCCCTGTGGAGACAGAACTCCGGTCAGAGATGAGCCACTTTATTGACACTGGGACTCCAGAAAACAACAGGGACTGCTAATCGGCACCCAGGGCACAGGGATGCTGGGGGCTGAATATGATGAGGGGGAGACAAGTGCCCTCTCCTCTCTGGACTGTCTCCTCTGCCTGTCCTCCAAGCCACATTAGCCATCAAGATAGAAATTCTGCATTACGCTAATCAAAATAATCCAGGCGGTGAAAGACAAATACCGTATGAGCTCACCTTTAACAGGAGCCTAAGCAACAAAACAAACAAACAAGCAAAATATAACCAAAGACACTGAAATAGACAACAGGCTGACAGTGACCAGAGGGGAGAGGGGAGGGAATTTCAGGGAAAAAGGGGAAGGGTTTGCGGGAACAAGTATAAAGGACACATGGACAAAAACTATGGGCGGGGGTGGAAATGGGAGGGAGGTGGGGAGGGCTGGGGCAGTGGGCTGGGATGGGAGTAAAAGACAGAAAACTGTACATGAACAACAATTAAAATAAAATAAAAAAAAGATAGAGATTCTGGAACGGTGGAACCCCAGCTCCTGTGGGGTGAGCCGTGGCCATGAGATCAGCGAACTCCATCGTCTCAGTGCAAGCCTCCTCACCATGTCCGAGGCACTTGGCCTAATCTCCTGCCTTCCCTGCTTACCCACCTGTTGCCACGATATCTTCCACCTGTGTGATAAGTCATCCTATTCCTCTGAAAGCCCTTAACTTCTCTTCAAACCTTGCAGAACAAACTCAAAGAATGGCACTAAGATCCCCCCCAGCCTGCCTTGCTGACCTCCTCAGAGAAATGCCATGTTTGCTTCCACATACCACAGTTGCTTATTCAGCCAGTGTTTCCGGAGTACTGTCCTAGTGCGAGTCTTCGGGTGGTACCGAGCATACCAAGGTCAGCCGAAAAGGGCAATGTGTCAGGTTCCTGTGGCTGCTGTAACACATTACCACGAAATCGGTGACTTAAGACTATTTATTGTCTCACAGTTCTGAAGGACAGAAGTCCTAAATCCAGGGGAGGGCAGGGTGGGTTCTTTCTGGACGCTCTGATTCAGGTGGCTGCCAACAATCCCTGATGGCTAGTGGCTACATGCCTGCACTCTCTGCCTTCATCTTCATATGACCTTCTCTGGGGAGACTCTCCCTCTCCTTCCTCTTATAGGGACCTGGTCCATTGGATTTAGGACCCACCTAAATCCAGGAAAATCTCATCCTGAGATCATCCTGAACTTAATTACATTTGCAACGACCCTATTTCCAAATAAGGTCACATTCACGGATAATGGGGTTTGGGACTTGGACATATCTTTTTGGGGGACACAAGTCAATCTCCTACAGGCTGGGTATTATTTCTATTCTCATGCAAGTTCCTGGGGATTAGAAGTTAGGAGTGTCCGCCATGTTGCCCTCATCATACTTGCTCTGCTGTTGGAAGAGTATTTCTTTCTGTTCTCATCCATCCTTCAAGGTATGATCCAAGGACTGTCATCTCCATGAGGGCTTGCCTCCTGTCATTTCCTTCTTCATCTCTCTACACCAAGAGTGCACTAGGTTGATCTGTCTGGGACTTCACTCCTATGACCTGCTTGAAGTCAAGTGGTGTTTGTTATCTGTGGGACAGCATCTTACAGGTAGTGTGTACTCAGTAAATGGAACAGGTACTCTGTTTCTTTTTCCAGAAAAAATATATTCTAAAAATGCAGTTTAGACGTTGGTTAAAAACAGTTGCATGAAATGATACTCTTAACTACCTTAGCTCTGCAATTTTCTGAGAAAGATAAAGACAGACGATAGTTTGATACTAAGTAACAAGTCATGTTTCCTTTTTAAAGCTAATATATCTTTGCTCTTAAGTATGGTTATTCAACTCCATCGATTAAAAAAGCCATAAATACAATGCATTTTAAATATTTCTTTTTTTATCTGCTCTTCATCAGCCTTACAATGCTGATGAAGAAATCCCCAGATGGAATATAAATGAGAACATATTTGGTTCATGCTTCTCCTTGGCTCATTTCTATTTATTGAAGTAGCCATCTGTAGGTGTAATGACCCACATGTTAGCGTGATGGGTAAACAGACGCAGCGGTTTATCTCATAATTTGTTCTATTGAGAAAGTTTCCTGCGGTCTTGTAAGCTGTATTTGTTGTCATAAATTTTACTGAAGCATTTATTGCTTATTTCATGGATTACTAAGTCCTTGGCATTGATTAGGGTGGCTGTGAGCATTTGTGTGCTTCTCTCTGGAGAAACAGAGAGAAGTCCTCCTTACTGCCATTTGTCCACAAGACGTTGATGCTACAAGTTCTGTACGTGTCACCAGTCTGTCCCTGAGACAAGCAAAAGGGAAGGAAGAACTCATGTGATTGCTGTTTGTAGAAGAGATTGAAGCTAATTATATTTGTTTTTAAAAAGAGATGCATATTCCCTTTGAATAGTTATTAAATGCATATAGTACAACATACCTTTTATCCAATTATCTCCTGTCCTTCTGCAGATATTCTACCTCTCACAATTAAACTGGTGGCACGACAACAAACTCTTTTGAACTTTGCTTTACTGTCTAACAATATATCTTAGAGCTTCCTCTAAGTTCTTCTTAAGTATAGAATGGCACACCCTCTTTTATACCCACCTTAGTCTCTTAGCAGGAATATTCCAACATTTATTTAACAATCTCATAATGGAGAACACTTGGCATTTGAATGTTTTGTTCATTCAGGTGTGCGCTGTTATGAATGTCCTTGTTTATAGACCACCGCACACGTGTCTTAGCATTTCTGTCGAAAGTATTTCTATGAGACGGCTTTGCGGGGTCAAGTTGATGTGAACCTCACATTTTAAATCATGTTGCTAGGCCATTCTCTGAAGAATTGGTACCACATTATGCTCTTGCCAGCAAAGTATGGCAGTGCCTGTCCAGCCTGGCTACTACCAGATGGCTAGACTTTTGTCAATCTGGTAGAGAAAAAACTGTGTGTCACTGAAGTTTTGATTTACAATTCTCTTGGGTGAGGTTTGTGCATTCGTTCACTTGTTTATCCTCCTGTAACATAAATTGAGCTCCTACTGTGTGTAGGCACTGTTCTAGCTGCTTGTAATGCACCACTGGGCAGAGTGAACCCCAAATCACCTATTCTAGTGGAGCGAACATTTTAGTCAGAGGACTAGGCAAAGGAAAAGTAAATAAGAAAAATAGCCTTTAAGACAGTGGTAAGCTCTTTGAAGACAAAGAAATAGGGAAGGGAGCTAAAGAGTACAGGGCGGAGGGTTGTCATTTTAAAACGAGCGAAGCCCCCCTGAAAGGCTGAAATATGCGAAAAGAGCTGATGGGTGAGGGAGAGAGCCAGGCAGCATCCAGAGAGGATGTCCAGGAAGATGGCACAGCATGGCATTGACCTAATCTCACAATTCTTACTGTTGATCAAAGTAGGTATACACCCGGGGGAGGGGCATGTATGCTCCCTCTTCATGGGATGGATGAGAAGGTCACACTGTGTATATATATATATGCACATAATATATATATATACATACACACATACACATATACACACATATATACATATACACACAATATATGTAGACTGATCCATCTATATACCCATCATTCATATATTTATCTATTAATACACTCTTCTACCTATCTATAGCTCTACATCTATCTCTATATATCTATATCTATAATAAGAAAGAGAGGAGGAAGAGGAGAGAGCTTTTTTAATAAATTGGCACACAGTCATGGAGGCTAACAAGTCTGAAATTTGCAGGACAGGCCAGGAGGCTGGAGGCTCAGGAAAGAGCTGGTGCTCTGGCTCAGGTCTGAAGGCTGTCCGGAGGCAGAATTCCTGCTTACCTTGGGGATCTCAGTCTTTCTTTTCTTAAGGTCTTCAACTGATTAAATGAGGCCTACCTGCATTATGAAGGGTAATCTGCTTTATTCAAAGCTCTCTGATTTAAAGGTTAGTCTCATCTAAAATTTTGTTCACAGCAACATCTAGACAGATGTTTGACCAAATATCTGGGTATTGGGGTCTAGTCAAATTGACACATAAAATGGACTTCCACAGGTCATATTGTTGCTGTCATCTTTGGAAAGTACAATCTTCCACATCATGTTCAAGGAGAACAAAAAGGCCAAAAATGGTGTGAGTGGGGAGGAGCATGACTGGGAAGAAGGTTAGAGAGGTCGTAGGGCCCAGATGCACGGCCTCGGAGCTGCAGGACTTCAGCTTTGACACTGAGGTGGAATACCAACATAGGATTACATTTCAAAGGGGTTATCCTGAGAGCCCTCTGGAGAACGGTGCAGGGGAGCAAGTATGGAAACCAGGAGCTCAGGTAGGAACTGCAATAATCCAAGAAGAGGTGATGCTGGGGAGAAGGGGTAAGAGTCTGGATTTTTTTTAAAAAACAGAGCCAGTAGGATGTGTTAACATATTAAACATGGGGGAGGGAGAAAGAGGAGAATCAGGATGATTCCAAATTTGGAGAGAAAAGTGGAAGGACAGATTCAAGAATTTTTTTATATGTTTTTAAAGCCATTTTCATTCTTTCGTTCTGTAAATTCTGTCATTACTGTGCCCTTTCTTTCTCTTGTGTCAGCTGTTTCTTAAAACTTTATGGGAGATCATTATATGTTAAGAAGATAAGTTCTTTTTTGTGAAATAAGTTGAAAATATTTTTTCTAGTTCTCCATTTGCTTTATAACTTTGGATAATTTATTTTTCTACTGCTTAGAATTTATTTTGTTTCCTGCAATCTAATTTATTTATGTCTTTTATGGCTTCTTGGTTGAAGTGCTTTTGTACTTTTATGAAAATGAATGAGATATGATGGTGATTTCTTTGCATAAAAACATTTTTTTCCAGTTCGCTTGGAAAATGATATTTGTGTAAGCCAGGATTTAGAAATAATAAAGATTTTTAATTCACAAGTTTATGAACACAATTTAAATCATTATCATTATCATTTCTTTTGAAGTCCCATAAACATAACAATTCTGTTAAGATGGACTTAATTGAATTTTTATTCCTAGCTTTACTCTTTAATATCACTTCTGATAGTGTTTTTGGCAAATAAATGAAGTAAACTAATGAGAGGCTAAATGACAGAGAAGATAATCTAGAAATATTTGGTTAGTTCTTGAATAACTAGGTTGAAAATATTTTTCTCTTCATCTTATGATTCTTAGTCTAACATTTTGCTTCCATAGTAATTGACTAAACTGGAGTCAGTTTTAACTAACATAAAACTCCCAATGCTAAATGTTTATGAATTCATCTTTATAAGACAAATAAAATATTAATTTGGGAATGTATACTTTTTAAAAACACATGTGCAGTCTTTTACCTTTGCAGACTCAAAGATTATTTACATAGCAATTGCTGAATTTTCTCTGGTTTTGAATTGCATAAGATCTGTACTTTTTTCTATTAGGTTGATAAGAATTAAGCTCACCTTTCATTCTCAATATGTTAAACTAAGAATTTCTATTGACAACACTGAGGGCACATAATAATGAATCTTAGAAGTTAGGAAATGCCTTTTTCATCTTAGTAACAGCGTTCTAATTCAATGTTACAGTTTAGAGTTTAATGCATAATAAATATATGCTTTTCTGAACCATGTTCTTCATAATTGTCATTCTTAACATTACATTCAGTCTATCTTGGCCATTCCCCTGGGTGCACGGACTCTTCCTGCTTTTTCAACGTGAGGCTTATCTTTGTAGCCGCCGCAGTCCACTCCTGTTTTCTCTCGGACTGACCTCTTGCAGGAAGACTGGTTTCCAAGGACCATGACTTCCTCCAGGCTCTCCCTGCGGCTTCTGGCTGCTACTTTCAGAAAGCCAGCTGCCATGTTGTGACTTGCCCACTGGAAAGGTCCAGATGGCAGGGCAGCCTCTGATCAATAGCCCACAAGGAAGTGAATCCCACCAGCCATCAAGTGCGTGGGGGAATCTTCCCCAGTTGAGCCTTGAGATAACTGTAGCTGGGCTGACACCTTGACTACCACCTGGTAGAGACTCTGATCCAGAGGACTCAGCTCAACTGTACCTAGACTCCTACCCCTCCCTATCCACCAAAAAAATAAAAACAAACAAACAAACAAAAAAACATACTGGGAGATAATAAATGTTGTGGCTCTAAGTAGTTAGGTTTGGGGGTAATTGGTTACATAGGAATAAGTAACTAACACACTTCCCCCACCCAATGAACAACCACATAGATTTTCTTTGGATGACTATTTACGTCCTGAAGCCCAGGCGGGTCATTGCCTTCCTTGGGAAGCCTTGTGTCTGAGACTTGGTTAGGTGTGTCTCCCTGTGGTCCCAGTACCGAGGTTCAGTGGGTTAGGATATTCATCACAGTGACATTGCCTGTTTACTTGTCTGTCCCCAGGGCCATGGGCCTCGTGAATGGGGTCTCTTCCCTCCTGTTGCTTAGTCTGCCCCCTTCTCTTCACCGATCTAAATTCTAAAATACAGGTGCTGGCTTAGTTAAGAAAACATTGCCACTATGTTCCGGTGTTTCCACAGAATAGCAGCTTTCCAGAAGTGTCGTTGGGGTGTATGGAAAGTTTGGAGTCTACAAACCCCAGCATACCTTCTCTAAGTGTGAGACATCTCACCAGGATTTTAGGAAACATGAGTACATGGAAAAGTCATTAAGACAGTGATTCAAGGACCTTAGGGAAGGAATGGGAAAGACCCTGCAGCAATACCAACAGTAAATTGTAAAAGGGCATCTAACTTTACACATGTTCCTTCTCCAACCCCCAACAGTACAGGCTCTGTGTCCATTACTCCCCCACCCCTCCTTGCAGCCACAATGTCCACGCTCTGTCTGCGGCGTATGATCCTGGCCCGCAGCACGGCTGATGTGTTAGAGGCCCCCGCTGCGGTGATAATGAGGTTCTCTCAAGAGGAAGTTTGTGATTTTGAATGTAGGCTCTATAAACAATATATAAATGCAGCCACTTAGAAGTGGAGGCGGTCCTGCCTTGCCAGAGAAACTGCCTTGCATGTCTTACACCTCAAGCATTGGGATGTTAAAAACAGGGCAAAATATCCTTTGGGCTTGAGCAAACCGGTCCCTTGCAAAAGAACTGTTTGTAAAGATAACAAGAAAACATTTATTATGACTATTAAACTAATGCCTACCAGACTGAAAATTTGAAATGGTTTAGAATTAATATCACTCCATTAACTTACCTGCACCAATATAAATGCCTTTCTTCTAATGAGGTAAATGTTCCCCTTCCCTTTCTCATAAGCACCCCTCGCCTTTATCTCTTAATTAAAACACTATTTGGGCTTCTGCCTGATTTGGTGTGTCCTGAGTAGCTATTCTTTTTGATCTTAATAAATGCTTGTTGCCTCTCACTTTGAAAGACCTTTTATTTTAGGGTTAACTAAGCTCGGGGGGGAAAAGGAGGCCCTGGAGCTGAGTCAGTGTGTGATATTGACACAGGGTGTGTCCCCTTTTTCCTACTTGGAGTGTAGAGGAACTCCAATAAATTCTTCCACAGACACGAATTTCTTGGGGTTTGGGTGTGAGAATATGCTAGAGACATTGGCAATGGATGATGCAGCCAAGGAGCATGCCCATGGTCCGAGCTTTGTGTTGAACTCTGCTCCTGAGCACAGCGATGCAAGAATGGGCTTAATCCACTTGCGGTGTTGACAGCTGGGTAAGCTTATGTTTGGTTCCTGCCACTGGAGGTCTTCCTAACATCTTGGATCTTGTCTGTCTGTTTCTTCAGAATTTCCTTTGATGTTGTTGGCCTCTCTGCATTCCTGTCCTGTCCCCATAAGCTTGTATCCTGTCTCCAGGAGGCCGTTATTTATTTGAGAGAAAGTAGAGTCATCGGACCTTTTTCATCTTGATGGGGGCACTTCTCTCTCCTAACTAAATGGACGCGCAATCCAGGTTTGGAATTTTATTCTCTGCCTAGAATGGCCCTGTTAGCATGACCACTGCTGGAATCATTCAATGCCTTCTGTGGTAGCAAGCAACCTATCTATCAGGGGTTGTTTTGGCTGCATGAGGAAGAAAGCTGAGTAGAGCAGCTTAACCAAAGAGGGGCTGATTTTCCTTCATGTAACAAGAAGCCCAGGGGAGGCAGTCCAGCGCTGGTGCCAGGCACCATGGTGTCCATGGTCCCAGCTCCTTCCGTCTTTCAGCTCCTCCACCCTTAGTATGCGGCTTTCTTTCTGGTCTCAGATTATATTACAGCCACATTCCAGGCAGGAAGAAGGGGAAAGTTGAAAGGCAAAGGCATTTGCCAGCTGGGTCTGTCCCTTTTGTTAAGAAAACATTTGATTTCCTGGCTGTCATACCTTTACAGTGATTGTTCAGTGATGTCTGTGTCCTCTACTGGAAGGTAAGGGACTACACTAGTATTGTCCTTTGTACACTCAGTGCCTACTGCAGGGATTGGCACCTAGAAAGCACTCAGTCCATGCATGGAATGGGTAAGGGGCCAGTGAGTTCTACTTTACTGTGCCTCTGTGTTCTGGTGCCAGGAGCCTGGACTGGAAGCCTGGAAACATGGGCTTTCATCCTGATCCCATTACCAAGAACTGAAACCTCCCTAGCTTCAGTCTCCTCTTGTGTGTGCATATGTGTGTACCTGTATGTGAGAGAGAGACAGCGAGTATTAGGGTATGTGTGCACAAGTGCGTGTACATGTGAGCATGTATAAGTGTGACTATGTAAGCATGTGTATGTGCAAGTGGGTGCTTGTGTGAGTGGTATGTGAATCTGTGTGAGCATGTGAGCAGGTGTGAGAATGTATGTATTTGTGGGTGAGCATGTACGTGAGAAACTATATGTTGTACATGTGTAATAAGGGTGCAATTATGTGTGCATGCATATACCTGGGCATGTGCGTGAGTGTGTGAGTGTGTATCTGCTCTCCAGCTCTGCTTGAATTGTGAAGTGCTAACTTAATCACCTTTCAAAGTTTGAGTAGCTTCTGTAGGAACTAGCATAGGGAGTTTGTTTTTTTAGTTTTTTTTTTAAATTATATTTTATTGATTATGCTATTACAGTTGTCCCATTTTCCCCCCTTCATTACCCTCCACCCTGCACACCCCCTCCCACCCACATTCCCCCTTTAGTTCATGCCCATGTGTCGTAAGTTCTTTAGCTTCTACATTTCCCACACTATTCTTGCCCTCTCCCTATTTTCTACCCACCGTCTGTGCTACTTGTTCTATGTACCTTGTCCCCCTCTCTCCTCTTCCCACTCCCCTATTGCTAACCCTCCATGTGATCTCCATTTCTGCGTTTCTGCTCCTGTTATAGTGGTTTGCTTAGTTGGCTTTTGTTTTAGGTCTGGTTGTTAATACCTGTGAGTTTGCTGTCTTTTTACTGTTCATATTTTTTATCTTCTTTTTTCTTAGATAAGTCCCTTTAACATTTCATATAATAAGGGCTTGGTGATGATGAACTCCTTTAACTTGACCTTATCTGAGAAGCACTTTATCTTCCCTTCCATTCT